>ML788747.1:226282-238922 GCA_009831015.1 Picea engelmannii | reverse complement strand
TCCTCTCCATAAGGGTTTTCTAACCAAATAGGTATTTCTTGTGTCGGTTGGGCAGGAGGGAAGAGAACAAGTTTTTGGCTATGTGTGCCATTGGATATAGTCATCTCACCAGACCGACAGTTGATAAAGGCATCTGCTGTGGCTAGCCAAGGGAGGCCAAGAACCACAGGGTGTCCTGGTTTGGAGGATGATTTAGAATAGATGACTAAAAAGTCTACTGGATACTCCCAAGAAGCTAGGGTGACTATGACATCATCTAGACTTCCTGCAGGGCTAATCACTGACTTATCTGCCAATTCGATCATGGTTTGGGTTGGTCTTAGCTGATTGAATTGGAGTTTCTTCATAGTGTCAAAAGGCATTACATTAATAGATGCACCCAAATCAATGAGTGTATTTGGTAGAGAAATACCATTAATTTCAATAGTGACAACTGGGTTTCCAGGATCATTATATTTGTATGGCATTTCATAAATGAATTCAGATAATTGTCCCACTACCTGAACAAGAGGAGGTTCCTTCTTCTTCCTTCCTGGTTTCTTAATGCAAAGATCCCTTATAATTTTGGTGTAAATAGGGATATCCTTAATAGATTGTAGCAAAGGTATTTTTATGCACACTTTTCGTAATTCATCTTCTATATCTCTGTGCAAGGGTGGGTCAGATTTCTTCACTAACAGTCTTTCGGGGTAAGGTGGAAGATTAATTTGTTGGGGTACTCATACAGACTGAGAAGTGATTGGGATAGGAGGAGAGGCCTCTTCTTCTACATGGGTGGTTTGAGTGTTTTCTTCCTCATAATGATTATCATTTTCTTCCTGAATTATTACTACAGGATCTGATTGGTTTACCACTTTCCCCGATCGTAGTTGAATTTCATAGGTGGGAAAGGTTTGAACTTCTGTATTCTGCACAGGGTGGGTGGGTCGATTATTGGGGTTAGGGATTGACTGGGAAAGGATTTTTGTTGGTCTCGGAGGATTGTGGGCAGCTTGGTTTTTTGGTTGTTGATTGGGATTTATAGATACTTGTTGTTGTTGATTAGGATTCAAGGGGGTTGTAAATTGTTGTTGTATAGGAGGTGGGAGTAAGGCTTGCATCTGTGGTGGGTTGAATCTAGGTAGTAATTGGGAAATTTTTGCAGGGTACTGTGGATATGTAGGGTAAGAGGGATTTCCATACATAGGTCCCCTCCAACCTTGTTGCCAAGGCTGAGTTTGTTGAGGTGTCCATTGGGGAAGGACCCCATTGTTGTTGTTGATATTGTGTATTAGGATCATAAAATGTATTGGTATTTTGGGATCTCCAAGGTCTTTTAGAAGGGTATGGTTGTTCTTGTGAGACTCCTCCTCCCCTATACATGGATTGTAGTTCAAGCAAGGTTGGACACTCAGATGTGGGGTGTTCTAGTGTACACAGACCGCAAATTTATATGACAATTAATGGGCATTCTTTCTCGTTGTTGTGCTTCTTTCAGCATCTATGACAAAATATTGCTCAAGCATCTTCTTCTTGTTTCTTTTTCAGTTTCAGAGTATCTAATTGGTTGCTTATTATGCTCAAGATGTTTGTTTTAAAGTTCTCCAATAAGTTTCCTAACTCGGTTCTAGTGACAGTCCTTGAACTTTGTTTTGTATTTCTGCTAAAAGGATCTCTTGGTCCTTTTCCTGTTTTGTTTTGTCCTCTTGAGTATCTCCTACAATAATCTACAATTTCTGAAAAAGGTTTTTGGTGTACATATCCTGAACTCAACAAGTTTAAAACTTCTATGCAATCATCCCTAAGACCTTTCAAGAATATAGTTCTTACTACAGCTGGGTTTGAGGTGAATAGCTTTGACTTTTGATAGTTGTATAAGAAACTTTCTAGGTAGTCTTCAGGACTTTCATCTTCTGTTTGATGCATTTTAAAAATGTCATTTTTAACATTGTAGCAGGAAAAAGCTTAAGTTTTTGGGCATCGTTTGAGTAGTTATAGCTTCTACATAATATGTCAAACTCAAATAAAAATAAATCTAGATCTTCAGTTGACATACCTCTGAAAGTGGGTAACGATGATAGTGGGATATTCTTCATGCTAACGTTTCTGGAAATATCCAAGATTGGAAACCCAAAGGTCTCAGTCTCTGTAGCTGCATTTCCTTCTTCTTCTACCATTCTACTGATGGATGGTTCAGAAACTAGATTTTTTGTGTCTCCTAAATGTTTAGCAGACTCACGTTCTGCCTGTCCCAATACTGATTCTTTCATTTTAGGTTCTCCTTTTGGAGCCTCGCTGGCTCCCCTTGAATTTTCTGTTGGTGGAATTTTTCCTGCACCAGTGTCAGTTGGATTAGTGGGGGGGGTTGTTTTTGAATCTTTGGAGCTTACAAATATACCCTTGTTATCTCTATTTCTATGCATAAAATGGAAATTTGATTCTTTAGCTGAATTGAAATCCTAATTCTATCTAGAAGGTAAGAAGGAAACCTAGCTTCAGAGAACCCCACTCTAGTGGCCGTGTGGCTCTTCACTCACGTCTTAAACATTTTATCATCCTCCCTCAAGAAGCCTTTTAAAAAATTAAAATTTATGCAAACAATCTAAGCTAAAAATTACTTCCTACCGTTTGCAACTCCCCGACAATGGTGCCAAAATGTTGTGCTACTTATATGTTTAATATAATGCACTCATTAATTATCAATCTAGGATTCATAATCAACAAAGTTACAAGACACCAGTAAGAAAGGTAATTCCTAATGTCACGAGTATAGAATCAAACTAGGTTTTGTATGCTGGAAAAAAATCAAAATAGCAAACTATAATGAACTTTGGTTGTCCTTCTCAGAGAGGCTATCTATTCCATTATGGAACATGCAAGTATGAGATGGAATTGGTTTGATAGATCAACTCTGATGTCTGACCCAGAAAACCAACTATGCAATCCACACTTTCTAAAAGGAAATCACACATCAATTAGCATAGCATGGGTAGTTCAATAGTCAATATGTTGGTTCTGCTGTGGTTCACAATGAACTTCACTAGTTCTTACCCAAGTAGTTTTGACTATTTTTGCCAACAGCTATGATCACTCAAGGAAATCAAACTCATGAGAACATAAACAGAGTATATGCAAAAACAGAGCAATTAAAGATCTCTAAGCAATTATAGAATGGAAATCTTAATCTAAGCTGTACTGTTATCATCTAACAGAGTTAAAGATTTAGCTAATTCAATGTTTATACTAATGGAAAAAAACACTAATGCTAATCTACGAAGAGGTTAACCTTTGTTGGGCGGTGGGCCCTTGCCGCTTCAATAGGTCAGTTGTTGAAGTCTACAGGAAGCTTTCTTTTAACACACACATTGCTCTCACTCACACTTCAAAAAATAAAATCAAAACTCTCTTTAACAACTCAACTCATTCTTAATCATAGATAATCAGAATATGGAGATAAAATGACATTCCATTAATCTTCACTCAGAAATATGTTCTGTACTATCATATGTTTCTTACATATTGATGATATGCTAACTCTCCTAGTCTTCTACCATCCTTTCCATGGCTATTTAATAGTCTGCATCATGAAACACAAGGAGGCGAAGTGATTTGCAAATCAATCAGTTGTTAAGTTTAATCATTCGGTTACCTCTTTAGCTTCATCCTCATGACATGAAGTGCATGAGGATGAGGCAATAAAAAAACTATCCTTATCATAGAAAATAGACATCCACCAATTGACTTAAGTGATATCTGGCACTTAACTTAGTGCATTGGGCTCTTCCATATGAGTACTGGATCGTAACAGGTAGATGGTACCGGATCATGATAGAGCGTGGTTGTTGGTACCAGATCATAACAGTGCATGTTGTTGGTACCAGATCATAACAGAGCATGGTCGTTGGTACCGGATCACAATAGGTAAGATTTAGTACTGGATGCGTTTGGTACCGGATCATACAACAATAGTCTTAGTGTGTAGGTAATAGATCATTCCAGGGATGGTACAGGAATGCTAGACATATAGAGGTCAAAGATTCACATATGACAAATCGAGAATTAGTACATGAAATATTTAATTCCTTAACTCAATAAACCACAAAATACATGAATTAACCATACTTTACCTTATGACCTTATTACTGTTAATTGGTAACATTCATGTCATTCACTCACGCTCTAGGTGGGCCAAAAAGGTATATTTGAAGAGTATAATAGGGTAATGAGAATGTCAATTTCAGGTCTCAACAAGTGCAGTGGAGGGTCCGCAAGTAGTGCATCGATCAGACTCTGAGTTTTACCTTAGAACTCTCAAAAGAGATTCAAACTTTGTCTTTACAAGAAAGAGTGTTAGCAGAGCATAGAGCTGTGCAAGGTGTGCATAGGCTGGGTGAAGTCTTGGATTTTACCAAATCCAAGAGAGAAATTGAGGGACTGTTTTCGCAAGGAGTGCACATAGTCGAAGATCTAAAATAACCAAAGGTTATTTGAAAACTTCCTCAAGGAGTGCATGCAGGGACTATTTTTGGAGGCCTTGAGTTTGCAAGTAAAAGATCAGGAGGGTTAGAACCTGTGAATTGTTCCAAAGGGAGATGGAGGTTGAATTGTTTCACAAGAATCAAGTTCAGGAGAGATGGATGCCAAGTTGTCTGTCCAGAAGTCCTTGAGAAGTTGAATCGGATGGTTGAATCACTTCAGGAGGAAGTGTCGAAATCTCGTGAACTGTTGGATCTCTTAGAACATCAAAGAGATTAATAATGAGTGTCTTTTCAACACCCTTAAGCTCTAGAGGGATAGTGATCGTCAGATATGGATCAATGTGGGTCATTGGTATTGCATGCGAACTCATGTATCGGAGTCCATGGAATGGAGTGACAAGAGGTTTGGGGTCAAGCATATTGGATCGCTGATTTGCCAAATCCCGATACGTCGTGGGCCGTCAGATCAAGGGAGGCATACAGTCATTGGATCTCGTCTAAGGCTGGATTTCGTAGTCGAGGATTTGCAAGGAGAGTGTACAAGAGGTGGTGCTCCAACTCGCAAATTCTTATGTCATGAAAGGCGCTTGCCCCTAGGCTTGGTTGTGGTCACGTTGGAGAGGGGGATTACACCATAAGCCCATTCAAAATTTTGTATTTTTCCTATTGCCAAGAGCCATGGCATAGTGTTCGAAGCACCCCAACTTGCAAATACTGAAATCCTGTGTGGGATTAAACAAGGTGTTTTGTTAACCCTTGTTGTGGTCTAGAGAAGATCCTGCGTGGATCTCAGGCTAAGGGCAGGAGGTCTGCATCAATTGTGGTATCAGAGCCCAGAACAAGTTCTTTTCTTTCTGTAGCAGAGAGAAAAGAGGAATTTTACAACCATGCCGCCGAGAAGGAGAGAAAGGGAAATTCCTGATATAGCAGTGGAAAGATAAATGTGTGAATTATGTGTCAGGATTGATGCTATGGAGACAACACAGAGGTGCACAGTTGACACTAGGGATATCAGCGAAGATGAAAGTGAAAATGAAGCTGAAAACAAAGGAGAAGAAGTTGCAGTCGAAGATGCTGCAGAAGAACACTTATTCAAGGTTGTTGCTAGGATAGGTGTTAGGGAAAAAATGGACATTCCAATGTACGAAGGAAACTTGGATGTTGAAGAGATTCTAGATTGGATTATATCTATAGACAAATACTTCGACTATGAGGATGTCGAGGAAGACAAGAAAGTCAAACATGTTGTCACTAGACTTAATGGGCATGCAACACTGTGGTGGGATGAACTGCAGGCTGATAGATGTTGCAAGGGCGAGAAGAAAATCAAAAGTTGGGATAGAATGGTTGCAAAAATGAAAGCCAAGTTTATAACCAGGGATTATCAAATAAATCTGTTTCGGAGGATGCAGAATTTGAGACAGAAGCTGATGTTAGTGAAAGAATACAGTGAAGAGTTCTATAGGATAAACATCAAAGTAGGTCATCAGGAAAGCGATGATGAGAAATTTGTCAGGTATATGAATGGTCTACGATATGACATTCAAGATGAGATGAGCATGATGACCATCCGAACTGTAGAAGATGCTTATCAGATGGCTCTAAAAGTTGAAGAGAAGCAGATCCAAAAGAAAGGTCAAAGAGGCCAAGGTAGGAGTCAATGTAGAGGCAAGATGATTGCCCAGGACAGAACTCAGAAACCTAAAGAAGAGGGGAAGAAACCTCAAACTCAATCTGAGAGAGGAGGAAGCTCATAGGGGAGGAAATATGTAGATAGAAATACTTTTCCTCAAACCAGAGGAAGAGGAAGAGGCAGAGGAGGTGAAGTGAAATGCTTTGTCTGTGGGAAAATTAGACATAAATCCTATGAGTGTCCATATAGGAAGAAGATGGTGGTGAAACCCACATTTCTGAAGCTCAAGGATGGAATGTTGAGGCAGAGGATGTTGAGGGAGGAAGAACTTTGATGATGAGGAAAGTTCTCTTGAAACCAGAGAAGGAGCTAGAGAACCCAACCCAAAGAAACAATCTATTTCAGATTGCTTGCAAAACCAAATATAGGGTATGCAAGGTCATAGTAGACAGTGGTAGCACAGATAATATTGTATCTACAGAAATGGTAGAAAAGCTGGAGCTAGAGACTGTTGCGCATCCAAGCCCATACAAAGTTTCGTGGCTACAAAAAGGACATCAGGTAGATGTCACTAAACAATGTTTAGTTGAATTTAAAATAGGAGGATATAAAGATGAGATATTATGTGATGTCATTCCCATGGATGTTTGTCATCTACTTCTGGGTAGACCATGGAAATATGACAGAAATGTGGTGCATGATGGGAGAAAGAACACGTACACTCTGGAGAAAAGCGGTAGGACGCACATGTTGTTGTCGATTAAGAATAAAGAGGTGAAAATAGAGATGAGAAACACTGTACTTCTCATGAGTGGGAAGGAACTTCTTAAGGAAGTCAATAAGAAGGAAGACACGCAATTCATTGTGGTTAGGAAGCCCAGAATTGTTTTGAACAACACTAGGATAGATGATTTATCGGAAGAAATCCAGGAGTTGTCAGAAGAATTTGTTGATATAGTAGTGGACGAACTACCTTGTTCGTTGCCACCTATCAGGAGTATAAGCCATCATATCAATACTATACCTGGAGCCAGTTTGCTGAAAAAAGTAGTGTACAGGTTGACGCCGCAGGAGAATGAAGAAGTTAAGAGACGGGTCCAGGACTTAATGGACAAAGGATTGATTTGGGAGAGCTTGAGTCCATGCATTGTTACGACAGTGCTCATCCCAAGAAAGGATGATGGATAGAGAATGTTTACAGAGTTGAGGGAAATTAACAAAATTACCATCAGATATAGGTTCCCATTTCCAAGGATGGACGACTTGATGGATTGCTTGAGTGGAGAAAAGATTTTTTCAAAGATTGATTTGAAAAGCGGATATCATCAGATTAGAATGAGGGAAGGTGATGAATGGAAGACAACATTCAAGACAAATGAAGGGTTGTATGAATGGCTTCTCATGCCATTTGGCTTGAAAAATGTGCCCAGTACTTTCATGAGGTTGATGAACGAAGTCCTGAGGATTTCATTGGGAAATCCATCATTGTATATCTTGATGATATATTAATTTTCAGCAAAACTGAAGTAGAACATTTAAATCATTTAGCTGCAGTGATGAGGAGGTTACAGGAAGAGAAATTGCTGATCAATATGACGAAATCGTCATTTATGAGGACATAACTCATTTATTTGGGTTTTGTTATCTCTGCAAATGAATTGAAAATGGATCCGGAAAAGATAAATGCAATTAAGGATTGGCCAACGCCGAAGAGTGTGTTTGAATTTCGAAGCTTCCATGGTTTGTCTAGCTTCTACAAGAAATTCATCTGAAAATTCAGTGGAACTAGTGCACCGATGATGGATATGGTGAAGAAAAGACATAAATCTTTTCATTGGATGGAGGAAGCGGAGAAGAGCTTCAACCTAGTGAAGAAGAAGATCACTGAGCAACCAATTATGGTTTTTCCAGATTTCAGCAAGACATTCCAAGTCAGGTGTGTTGCGAGTGGATTTTCCATTGGAGTGGTCTTGAGCCACGACAATAGGTTGATTGCATATTTCAGTGAAAAAATGAATGAAACAAAGATCAAGTACTCCACGTATGACAAAGAATTCTATGCAGTCATACAAGCACTGAAGAAATGGAAGCACTATTTGGTTCCCAAAGAGTTCGTTTTGTACAACAATAATCATGCTTTTCAATTCATGACTCGACATGAGAAGTTGAACCAAAAACATGCTAAATGGGTTGAATACATGCAGAATTTTACTTTTGTGATCAAACATATTTATGGAAATCCTAAGAAAGTTGTTGACGCTTTGAGCAAGAAATGTTTTCTTATGCAGGAACTCAGAGTCAAGACTTTGGGTTTTGATAACCACAAAGAAATGTACAGGGATGATCCAAACTTCAAAGAGGCATATGAGGCGTCTGAGAATCCAATTCTTAGGGACAGAAGCCAATGGACTGAATACATGATCCAGGATGGATTATTGTTCAGGGGAAATCAACTATGTGTTCCGAAATGCTCCACGAGGGAGAATTTGTTGAAGGAAAAGCACATTGGAGGATTGGTCGGACACTTCAGTCATGATAAAACGTTCTCAAAGTTGAATGGATCGTATTTTTTTCCAGGGATGAGGACAGATGTGAAGAAATTTGTGGACAGGTGCAGAATTTGTTAGCACACGAAAGGAAAAAGGCAGAATATAGGGTTATACCAACCATTACCCATACCGAAAAGGCCATGGGATGCCGTGAGCATGGATTTACTATTGGGACTGCCAAGGACACAAAGGGGATATGATTCAATATTTGTAGTGGTAGACAGATTTTCAAATATGGCACATTTCATACCATGCTAGAAAACTAGTGACGCAACTCATATTGCGAACTTGTTTTTCAAGGAAGTCGTCAAACTTCATGGCTTGCCAAGGAGTATCGTTTCTGATCGAGATACCAAGTTTGTAGGAAATTTCTAGAGGACCTTATGGAAGAAGTTGGGGACAAATTTGTATTTTATCTCAGCATATCATCTTTAGATGGATGGAAAGACAGAGGTCGTGAACAGGAGCTTGGGAGATTTGTTAAGGAGCTTAGTGACTAAACACCACAGTCAATGGGATCACATTCTTCCACAGGCGGAATTCGCTTACAATGATTCACTCAATAGAACCACAGGGAAGAGTCCATTCCAAATTATATATGGAATATAGCCAAGGGGAGTTTTTGAATTGAAAGATTTAGAACAAACTGAATTCATGAGTGCTAGTGTAGAGGACTTTGCAGAAGGAATGAAGGAGCTTCACAACAGAATTAAGGAGCGATTGCAGATTTCAAGTCAAGAGTACAAGCGTAGAGCAGATCAACACAAGCGATAACTTCAATTCGAAGTTGGTGATTTGATTCTTGCACATTTGAGGAAGTTAAGGTTCCCAAGGGGAACATACAACAAGATGAAGATGAAAAATATTGGACCGTGCAAGGTCATAAGGAAATTTGGGACAAATGCATATGAGATTGAATTACTCGATGGGGTCGGAATCTCACAGATATTCAATGTCGTGGATTTGTAGCCTTACAGAGGTGAAGAAGAAGGAGCATAAGATAAACAAGAAAAGATTCAATGGACAAAATAAATGCCTGTAGCTGAAAAGCCACAAATGGAAAGCATAATTGACAAGAGGATTAGCAGAAAGACCAGGAGAAAAGAGTATTTTGAATACTTGGTCAAATGGAAAGGACATCTAGTTGAAGATGCCAGTTGGGAGGATGAAACACCAATTCAAAAGAATGAATGAACAATGAAGGAACTCATGAACATGAGTTCATGAAAATTTTCAAGTGAGGGAGTATGATGCAGGAGCATCGTATAAAGCCAAAGGCATGCGACTAACCAAAGGAGACAGCTGCAAACGCACCAATGAACATTTTGAAATGTTTTGAAGATTAATGAATGTACATTAATGTAATAGCTAGGGAAGCATACTTACCTTTGTGTTTTGGAGATTGTAAACAAATCTTGAGCATTGCTCTCATCTGTCAAATGTAGAGGCATTTATGCGTAATGAATGTAAAGTAGGTAGATTTAAATAATAGTTTAGACATTTTTAGGAGCATAGGAGGTAGGAGGGAAAATGAATGATAGAAACCCTCAACCCTTTGATCATTTGTAACATTATGATTCATATTTCATAAGTTGTAGAGCTGCAAAGGAGAACGGAGAATATTTTCATGCATTCTAGTTGTAGTTGTTTACCATGTATGAGAGCACTCGAATTAACAAAATAAAATCTTTGATTCCAATCTTTGTGTTTGTTATGGCTATTGGAATTTCCTTTTGAACGATATGTTGTGGCTTGTTTGAATTCTTTGTGCACATTTTATTTCAATGAAAATATGTGTGTGTGTGTTCTAGGATTCTATGTTGAATATTTGAATTCTGGATAAGGGGAGAATGAGTTTCAGTTGTTTCTCTTTCTGAGAATGCCTGAAAGAGTGCAGTGGAGGGTCTGCAAGGAGTGCGTCGATCAGACTTTGAGTTTTACCTCAGAAATCTCAAAAGAGATTCAAACTTTGTCTTTACAGGCAAGAGTGTTAGTAGAGCATAGAGTCGTGCAAGGTGTGTGCAGGTTGGGTGAAGTCTTGGATTTTACCAAATCCAAGAGAGAAATTGAGGGACTGTTGTCGCAAGGAGTGCATAGAGTCGAAGATCTAAAATAACTAGAGGTTATTTGAAAACTGTCGCAAGGAGTACGTGTAGGGACTCTTTTTGGAGGCCTTGAGTTTGCAAGTGAAAGCTCAGGAGAGTTAGAACCTGTGAATTGTTCCAAAGGGAGACGGAGGTTGAATTGTTTTGCAGGAATCAAGTTTAGGAGGGAAGGACGCCAAGTCATCTGGCCAGAAGTCCTTTAGAAGTTGAATCGAACGATTGAATCACTTCAGGAGGAAGTGTCGAAATCCCATGAACCGTTGGAACTCTTAGAACAATGAAGAGATTAAGACTGAGTGTCTTTTCAACACCCTTAAGCTCTAGAGGGATAGTGACTGTCAGATCTAGATCAACGTGGGTCATTGATCTTGCATGCGAACTCACGTATCAGAGTTCGGGGAATGGAGTGACAAGAGGTTTGGGGTCAAGCATCTTGGATCGCTGATTTGTGAAATCCTGATATGTTGTGGGCCATTATATCAAGGGAGGCATACAGCCGTTGGATCTCATCGAAGGCTAGATTTTGGAGTCGAGGATTCACAAGGAGAGTGTACAAGGGGTGGTGCTCCAACTCGTGAATTCATGAGTCGCAAAAGGCACTTGCGCCTAGGCTTGGTTGTGTTCACATTGGAGAGGGGGCTTACACCATAAGCCCATACAAAATTTCATGTTTCGGCTATTGCCAAGAGCCATGGCATAGTGTTCAAAGGGCCCCAACTTGCTAAAATCGAAATCATGTGTGGGATTAAACAAGGGGTTTTGTTAACCCTTTCTATGGTCTAGAGAATATCCTACGTGGATCTCAGCCTGAGGGCAGGAGGTCTGCATCAAAGATACTTAGAGGTGGGTAATTTTGGCCTAGTTTATTCACTGATGTCTATGCAAAGACCATAACTTGTGACAAATGTCATAAATTCTCAGGAAAAATCAACTCGAATATTTTCCTATGAAACCCATAGTGGTATATGGCCCTTTTCAACAATGGGGGTTAGACTTTATTGGATAAATCAATCCATCCTCAAGTGGACAATATCGTTGGATTCTATCTACTACTAATTACTTCACTAAGTGGATAGAATCCATTCCAACTAGAAATGAAACACACAAAGTGGTTATTGGTTTCCTGGAAGATATTCTATAAATGTTTTGTTTTCCTAATAAAAATTTTATTTATAATGTTACATGTTTTAAAGTTGAACCTCTGGTGAAGTTTTGTGAAAAATATGGGATTCAACTTATCCACTCTACTCCATATTACCCTTATGGTAATGGCTTAACAAAATCCTCGAACAAAAGCTTAGTGAAGATCATCAAAAAACTGTTGGAAGATAATAAGAAGTCATGGGATTCAAAGTTGAAGTTTCCCCTATGGGCAGACAAAGTAACCACCAAAAGGTCAATTGGCACCACACCATTTCAGCTGGTTTATGGAACTGTGTTAAGAACCAAATATCAATATATCATAGAAAATCCTCAGAAAAATTACTCAATGCCTTGAAAAAGAGAGAATTTCAGATAATAAGCCTCTTTGAGGGGGCAACCTCCTTTTACCCCACTTAAATGTTCAAGTACAAGATGATTCAAAATGAAAATGTCTCCTTGGTATTTATAGGAGACTAGGAGGTATAATTACAACTAATGGCCTAAAGCTGACATAAATAAAATAACATTACTAATCTAATTTGCCCCAATTAAGGGGTAATGAGCCAATATTAGGGCTTAACATGCCCCTCCGCTTGAGACAAGTGTTGTTTGCAACACTTGAGTAACTCTGGATGCTTCTGTATAAAAGACTCATCTTCCCAAGTGGAATCTTCAGCCGATAGTTTCCTCCATTTAATGAGATACTCTGAAATGGATCTATTCCTCAGTTGGCGAATTCTTGTGTCAGTGATG
>ML788747.1:197545-216186 GCA_009831015.1 Picea engelmannii | reverse complement strand
TCAAGCAATAACCAAACCATCTCAAATAAAATACCAGGATCCCATGTCCATCTGTGGGATACATAGTAGAACCCATCCAAAGATGAACAATAGTACACTCCACCCCCTGGATCCCATATCAGGAAATGAACTGCAATACTCTGTGATGCATAGTCCTGAAAGAGATCAACCCTGTGAGCCTCCTGCACATGACACATGGCCTCATCTCGGAATGAGTCCATCCTCCAAATCTCTACCAAGATCCACACGGACTCCATCAACTACACATGTTGATACCCGACTGAGGTGATGCAAGACCTCTGTGAGGAACCCGCAACCGATGCGCTCCTATCAACACTGAAGATCAATGGAAAGTTAGAGTAACATTCCCCTGCCATGGTCCACTCTCCCTTGTCGTTCAATGAACTTCTCAATCCTGCAATCCCTGGGTCCCATGCTAACCTCTGTCGAGGATCCTCATGCTGACACTGCACTACTCTGACCATGACTATCTTCCCCCTGAATACATCTTGAATCCTCCTCTCCTGGATCCTCAATCTAAAACACCTGTGACCACCGGACCTACTATCCAGAAACTGTATCTGTAAAGGTATCTCTATAGAAGAAGTACCTGTCCAAACATCTCCATGCCCTATCATGATGATCAAGAAGAAGGAAAGGTCTTTCACCATAGGACAAGTACCTGCAGACCCACTCCAACCCAACCCAAGGTGGAGTGTGTGACTCTCTGGTGCAACCTAGATCATCATGTAGTCAGATATCCTGCTAGCCAAATGAACCCCCGGATCCCATGGTAAAGTTGGAATTTTATCACTTCCAACCTCCTCTAACTGCTCCTGTGTGAGACTGATCACTGTCAGGAGTCCTCCGTGCTAATCTGTTATCCTTCTCATGCTGTTGTCAATGATAAATGTGTCGAAACAGGATAACAGACATATATGCAGCTGATTGTAGGACTAGAAGGCGTCACATGCTTTGGTAAATCCCAAGGATTCGACCAGAAGCTCGTCCATCGGTATCCATGATCGATGCTCTCCTGTGGTCATCACTGAATATCCACCATCCAGTACAACTGGTAGTAACTCCTCCAACTATTGCTCAACCAACCTCCATCTCTCATCTCCCATGCAACTGCTGAAATGGTGAAAGTGATCTCTCATAACTAGGTGTTGCTACAAAGGAGTGACACCTGCATGCTCCCCTAGGTGTGTCTCCTCCCTGCAAGGTACTATACCCCTCTGAATCCCACCGTACATCTCAACATGTCTCTGTGAGCTATCACTCATCACTATATGCTCCGACATACCCATGTCGCCCCCCATAGACTCATGCTGTCTCATAGATCCTGGACGTACTGCTGGATCAACCTCTACATGGAGTCCAACCACTCTCAGAAGACAAATGGAAGTGTCATCCATCATCTGATGCTCCCCTACTAGATGATCAACATCTCCTAGCAATGTGACTAAATGATAAATCTGAGTGTCCACTAGGACAGATGAAGTGAATCTCTGACGAATCTCCTCAAGAGACTCATCTAATCTAGACTCTGATTCTTGAGGGGCTTTCTGTGTGCCTCCCAAGAATCCTCAAGTCCTCTCCAACTCTTGAGTGAGTCAGACCATCTCCAACACCTGCTCCCTCAAGGCTTGGTAATACATCTCGCTCATCACCAGTAGGTAGTCCCTATCTGTCAAAAACTGTTGGAAGTCTGACCTCATCACAAACATTCTCTCTAAGAGAGTGTGAAAGTCACCTATGGAAAATGCCTCATCTAGGCTATCATGTGCCATGGATTCCCTCCAAAAACAATCAGCCATCAGTGTCTGCATGTCATCAATGTGCCTGGAAGTTGCCATGATAATAGACTCACTGGCTCTCAACTGTGTTGCTAAGTGGTGTGGCTCCTGATCATGGTCATGCTAAGGTACCCCCTCATGCCTCTCACTACTAGTGCCATCACTAACAACACTCTCTGCAGAAGATGAAGTGTTGGACTGCTTGCTATCTACTGTGCCACTAGGTCTTCCCATACGTAACTGCACATCATCCTCAACTGATAGCTCACTATGAGTCATACTGTATCTAGTGTGAGCAACTGTATCCTCCTGTGCACTCAACCTGCTACTATCATCTGCGCCTGGATCCCATATAGCTATGTCCAGACACATGCTATGGTCATCCTGACTACTAAAGAGTGCATCCTCATCAATGCAAGCCAATCCTGGAAGTAAGTGCTCCATCACCCTATCATCCTCTGCAATCTGCTCAACCAATGGAGTCTCCAATAGCTGTGACTCCATCTCCTCAGGTTGATCTGTATGTGTAAGGTCCCCTATCTGTACTCCCTGTACCTCCTCCTGGATCTGTGGGTCTACCTATCCATGGTGTGCATCCCTCATACTAAGCTCATCCATCATACCTGACATGCCACTGATCTCCTCATGTGAAGTGGCTATCATGGGTGTCTGAACAAGTGACAGATGTGTCACGGCCCCCATAGGAAGCTCATCATCTCTAGGTGCTAACACGTGTGACTCTTCACTAGTGTCACTACTCTACTGAGGCGTAAGGTCATCAAGGGTATGTAACATGTCTACTGAGACACTGGAGCTATCATCTTGTCTGTCTAGCTTCTTATCCACTACACAAGGGTCATCATCCTCCTCAAGCGTGCAAGCATCACTAGCCTCTGTGCAAGAGTCATCATCACTATCCTCTGACGTAGAGTCACTATCACTAGCCTCTGTGCAAGAGTCATTGTCATCATCGAAATGCTCCAAATCCCCATCATCACTATCATAGTGTACCTCAATAGTGTGCTTCTTACCCTTACCCCTACACCTATGATCTGGTTCCCAAGGCACCTTGCAACTGTAGCAAAGTTGTGTGCTCCTAATGGGTGTGGGGTTTCTAATGGACGTGGGGTTACCCCAAAGGGCTGCTCTGATTTCCTCCCTCTTCTTGAGCCAACGTGCAATCTTCTTCTTGTTCCAACTAGGATTTTTATAGGATAGGAACCATTGGAATGTTATGATCCCTTTGAAATTATTGAGGCTTTCATATTCCCTCTCACACTCCTCAATCCTATTAACAATCTCCATTTCCTTCCAAAAATCCATTTATCCCTATGAAAGACCCATCAGGTTTGCAGGATTTAAGCTCTGATACCACTGTAATGATCCCAAGCCATTATGCAAGGATCATCACTATTTTGGTGTCTTTTTAAAACTTTTTCCTGGTTGTGGTATTTCATCAAAAACTTTGTTGATCTACCTTTTAGATGTGTTTATATGTGTGTATGCAGCAAATAACAGAAAGGAATAACCATGGAACATACCTCAACCATATGCAATAAGATAGACAAGCCAAAACATCTCAATTCTTCTTTATTCACAAAATAGAGAAATCTACTACAATGAAGATGTCGATCTGGAATGCTCAATAGATGGCCAATAAGATAGACAATAGATAAGAGCTGCTACAAAATGCTCCCACTAATACAAAAGATGCCTCCAAAGGCTGAATAAGAAATGAAGATCAATACAAGCAGATCTGAATGCCAAACTCTCCTGCTGAAGAATGCCACGCTCCAATAGAAGGCTGAAACCCTCAATAACTCGGCCCTACTTCCAAAAGTGTCCAATCACCCTAATAAATATGCCAACTGATAGATTGGGTGATGGTAAGAACAACCCAGGTGAACGAATCTCCAAGATCCCTCTCAATCTCTGTAGATCTGAAATCCCCCACTGAATGGTGCGCCCCACTAGATGACTGAAACCCTAGATAATTCGGCCCTGCTGCCAAAAGTGTCCAATAACCCTAATAAATATGCCAATTGATAGATCAGGTGATGGTAAGAACAACCCAGGTGACCGAATCTCCAAGATCCCTCTCAATCTCTGTAGATTTGAAATCGTCCACTGAAGGGTGTGCCCCACTAGATGACTAAAACCCTAGATAACTCGGCCCTACTGAAGGAGGCCTCCAAATGCTCTAAAACTCTCCATAAATATAGATCGGGACCCTGCAAGTCACTAGGTAAAGTCTCAGGGTCATATCTGAAGTGTAACCCCTCCAAACGGACTAGATCTGGATCTCAAAAACGCCCTCCTTCTCTTCAACTCGCCCCACTACTCAAAAAATCATCTGAGCCATAAAACTGTCTCAAAAACACTAGATCTGATGTCCAAGGCTCTGCAATGAAAACCCAAGTGATAGAATCCTCAATGGCCCTGCCAATCTCCTACAACGAATCTCTCTCCAACGATGGTGCGCCCCTCTTGCTGGAATCCCTCAACTGGTGCACCCTCTCTCTATCTGCACATGAAACTGATGTAGAATCCTCCTGCAACTGAGTAGATCTGGAACTAGAATGGTGTGGGAGAGTATTTCATCTTCGAGACCAAGCTTGGGACAAGATAGGTGGAATCTTTCACCACCGAATTGTCCTCTAGGGTTTGTTATGTCAAAACCCTCAAAACCCCCAATATTGGGCTCACTAGCTAGAAGCCAGAAATCAAAATAAGATCATGCATGAATGAATGAGAAGAGGCCCTTGCCTTTCCTTTATACTTTTTGGCTCACCTTGTCCCTCCAAAGTGACTTTCATTTTATTAATATTTAATTAATTAATTAAATCAATTTAATTAATTAATTAACCTTTTTACCTTTAAAAAACTCCTTATCTCTCCTTGTGGCTTCCCTGGCCACTGAAAGTCACTTGTAGCCATCCCATCTTGTAGTGTTTCTCCTTCCGATTCCAATGAGCTATTACACTAAGAGGTTCCTCCAAGTAATGTTCCCAAAATGACCTCTTCAGTGAATTCCATTGACTTATAACTTAAAACAGTCAAAATCATGGAAATCATCGGAATGCAATGAAACCAAAGCCAACATGTGCAGAATGGCTCATAATGATGGAATATGATCATTGATACAAGATGGACCCCACAATGCCTCTCAAATACCCCTGTACTCGCTATAACATCCATCTGGCTACTCTGGTCATCATAAATCTCTACACTGTGATGATGTCCCAAAGTGGGGACATTACACGCATACTGTTGTTTTCCCTTTCTTACAGTTCAACTCATTTTTCATTCAGAACAGCCAACCACGCACGGTCACTGCATGTTTCTTTTAACCACTTCCTCTACGGTTACACCTGGAATCTTCTTGGGAAAAAATGCACAGCCACTGAATTGCCAACCAGCCAATAACCATGATTCGGTTCTGCTAACTGAATTGTAACTAATCGATTACCTGTGAGGTGAAACAGTAACCCTTCGATCAAGTTTCCAATTAACCATTACCGTTGGATTAAATCGTTTATCTAATATGCCCACTAGTTGTGACCAATCACTAAACATAATTTTAATTTTGTGATTTCACATCTCGACATTCCTATGATGAAGGGTCTTGACACTCCAAGTCGCGATCACCGAAACTCCAAGATGGAACTTAGCACCGCTAGCTTCTTCCCCTCATGTGACCATCGGTGGTGACCATAGGCTACGCCAAAAGGTGCTTCATATTTCGTGAACTTATAAACTTTATCAAGCCTGATCAATGGTCAAGATCTCCAATGATCCGACATTCCAGATCTCATCGTGATTCCTGTGATGAAGGATCTCGATACTCTAAGTAGCGATTGCCAAGACTTCGAGATAGAGCTTAACACCGCTAGCTTCTTCCTCCATCTTCCATAGATGTAACCACTGGCTATGACCACAGCCTTATTCGAAAACGCATTTCACACTTTCATGTCTCGTGTATTTTGTGATGAGTCCTCTCAACTCTCCATGTCACGAAATCTGAAATAGAGCTTGGCTTCTCTAGCTCTACTCTCCAGCTCTCGACAATGTGACCACAAGATATGACCACTCACCAATCAAACGAGCACTTTTCTCCTTTGGCTTTCCAGTCAGTGAAATGTTAATCCCCCACCACATGTCCCTCTTGGATCAACGGTCAAGATCTTGTCGTGATTTCACAACTTCACGGGCCTTCGTCATGCCTGATCAACGGTCCACAATCTCGATGATTTGACGGTCTAGATCTTTTTGTGATCTCGCATATCGCGGTTCCTGTGATGAAGGGTCTCGATACTCCAAGTTGTGAACGCCGAGATGGAGCTTAGCAATTAGCTCCTTCCCTTAAGCCTTCGACGATGTGACCTTGAGATATGACCACTCGCCAATCAAAACAGCACTTCACTCCTTTGACTTTTTAGTTAGCGAAATGATGATCTGTGACCACGTGTCCTGCCCGAAGATGGATGGTCCTCCTATCGGTATTTTGTAAGCTTGCTTCACCTTGCACTTTAAAGAACGTGCAAGTTCTCCTAGATCCAACAACGGTCGAACCCCATGCTCGGATATAACGCCTGAGATATGTCCTTCATCTATGCGCTCGACCTATCTGAATTTAGATTTGACAGTCATCGTGAATTCTCAATGGGATCCAATGATCACTGTCACTTTTCCTCCTGAGCTTACACATCCTCCTAACTTGGAAAAATTTCTAAGTGTCAAAGGCCTCGACCTTTGATCCGTCTAATATCTTGAGTACGCTATCTCTCTTGAGCTTTGGAAATGAGTTAACCTCGTCCCTGGTGCACACCTATGCACTGCGTGCGACTCTGCGCTAGTCCTCCTGAGCTTACGTTGTTCCTGTTTTTCCATCGCTGCACACTTTGATCTTGACATCAATGACAAGCACACTCTGCTTGTAAACATGCCAACAATCTCCCCCTTTGGCATTGATGGCAACCCTAAATGACTACGCTAATCTATTTGGACCTCCAACTGTAGCATCCAGTCCGGACCACTCCTTTTCTCCCCCTTTGACATCAATGTCAAAGAAAACATGCTCCCCCTGAGTTGTTGCAGTATTTTTAGGAGGTATCAGATATTAAACCAGCAAAAAATCCCCCTGACAGGATGGACTCTCTTATTTGAGGCCTGCAGAATATTTGTATCTAAATCAGAGTCTTTTCCTTCTGATTCTTGGACCTGTTCATCTTCATCTTCAACTGTGTCCTCTGTAGCAGACTCAATATTTCTCACCTTTCTTACTGGGACTCCTTCATCAACCTTTTCTTGTTATAACTGGATGACTCCCCCTATCACTATTCTCTCTCTACTTCTAATTGTTCTCCTCCTTTGTTTCTAAAAAGATTAGCTTTCCCTGACAAGGTCATTCCTCTTGTTATCTCTACAAAATGTCATGTATATAATTTTGTACATCAGAATGTTGTTGTTGTGAATGTCATTGTCCTACTTGAACACTGCGCAATTGTAGCTTGTACTTTTTAAATAACCTTTGTATCTCCCCATTGACTCTCATCGATCTCTATTACTACAATTTCATTTTTCTTCCATGATGCATATAATCCAAGGCTTTTATGACCATATTCAATCACAAGAAAAAACCGCTACAACCACTCTCATACCTGCTTTTATTTTTCACAGATGAAGGACCTGTATCAGGTTTCTTAGGAGTATTGATTTCTACCTTGTTGTATCCAATACCAGATTTTTCATTTGGTGATCTCTGACTATCCAAGATTTTATCCAGGGTCATGGAACTATTCAAGAACTTGATTTGGGTGTTTGACTTCTCACCTTCAAAACTTCTACTTCCAGCTTATGACATGTTTCTTCTCCTACTTCTTCCATGGGATAAATGCTAACTGAACATTCTTTTATTGTATCTGAATCTTCTTCTTTACTTATAGGGGAGGATTCAACATCAACATTGTTGTTTTTCCTTATACTTTTAGCCACCACTTGTCCTGAGTTTATAGACTTTATCTTACAGTCTTTGGAAAGGACCACCTCTTTACATCCTCTGTCACATATTCGAATTACATTGAGTAAATTATGTTTCATCCCATCTATAGGAAGATCATCCTGAGAATCGCCTTTTCCATTACTTAAACTCACCATCCCTTTATCCTTGTTTTTACCTGGTTCATCATTTTCAAGGATCACATTTCCTGTTTTGATTTTGCTTATAAGCAGAAGCCTATCCTTTTCTTTAGTCATGTGCTTGGAACATCTATTGTCTATATTATAGGGGTTCTTTTATCTTTGAGCCGACAACACTAATCCACACTTATCACTTTCTTTCTTCTTCCAAACCTTCACATTTCAACAAAGGAATTCAAATCTGATTTATAGTTCTTTAAGCGACAATCAACATCTTTATGCCTATAGTTATGACAGATGTAGCATTCGGATTCGTTGATTAAAGAGTCAAAACAATTGTTATGATTAACCTGTGTCCTTTTCCCATCCATCAAATGATTTGCAATATGTGGAGGTTTTTTACTTGGGTGTCTCATTCGTTGTTGTGGAAGATATCTATACCTTGAATGTATTGCTTGCTCATATCTAAATTTTAAAGAACAGTTTACAACTTTGTGACCAAAGTTAGAACAAAAAAAGCAATATCCATAGAAAAATCCTCGGTACCTGGAAAATGGTTGTCTTCTTTGAGCAGGTTGATTTCTTCCATGCTGATGATTTCCTTGAGCAGGGAGTGCATTATTTCTTTGTTCTATAGATTCAATCCTGA
Source organism: Picea engelmannii (assembly GCA_009831015.1). NCBI lineage: Eukaryota > Viridiplantae > Streptophyta > Pinopsida > Pinales > Pinaceae > Picea > Picea engelmannii. Next base: position 207,600 of record ML788747.1, on the reverse strand, counting down.
CACCTTTTTCTTTACTCCTCCTGGGTGGTTGATTGTCTTCCTTTGTTTCTGTAGGTTTGTTGTTGTCATTGGTTGTAGATTTGACAAACTTGATGAAGTATTTGTTGCTTGGATGACCACTACTTGATCCCTCTTCATAACCCAAACCTGTTTTCAACTTTGGATTCCTTTTTTGATTCAGAATGGTGGCTAATCCTTCTGAGGCTTTGATACTTGACAGATTCTGATGATACAAGGCTTGAAACTTCATCAACTCTTTCCTAATTTTCACTACTTCTTCTTCCAGAGATTTACATCTTGCCTTCTTTTCTATTAACTGTTGTTTCAGAATGTCCTCGATTTTCTTTGCCTCTTCTAATTCCACTTTTAGCAGGGCAAAGTCTTCATCAGGTTGTTTACTGTCTTTCTCGAACTGTATCAACAATTGTTTTTTCTTTCTGTTCTTAATTCTGAGTCTGTCAATCTCTTCCAGTGCACTGATCAGTTCTCCTTCCATATCAACTACAACTTCTTCATCATTATCATCATTGCCCATGCTTTTATTATCATAATCCTCTTTGGCCATAAGCATGAAGTCAATTACCTTATCTTCACAGGAAGAGTCACTATCGGTGTCTTCTGAGGAGTAATCATTGTTTACACATAACCTTTTCTTTCTATCAAATCTTTTGGATTTGTACTTCTCTTCACCTTCAGATTTTTGGTCCTTCTTCTTGTGTGGACACTTATTTGAAAAGTGACCTATCTTACCACAGTTAAAACATTTGAGAGGAATCTTGCCTTGATATTCTCCTGATCCTTTCTTTAACCTTCTCACAAATTTTTCCTCAATATCATCTAAATCTGAATCAATATCCTTGTCTACTTTAAAAGATGCTTCTCTAGTAATGGATTTATCTTTGTTGATTCTCATTTCATATGAAGTTAAAGTTCCTAGGAGTTGATCAATGGAAAGAGTTTTAAGATCATTTAGTTCTTCTATTACAGAGACTTTTGGATTAAATTTATCAAGCAAAGATCCTAAAATCTTCTGAACTAAAATTGATTCTTCAATCTTCTCACCAAGACCCTTCGTGGCATTCACAAGTTATTCAACTCTAAGAAAATACTTCCCAATGGTTTCATATTCTTTCATCTGTAGCTTTTCAAACTTTACTCTGTAGGTTTGAAGCTTGGCATATTTTACCTTCTCATTACCTTCATAACTGCTAATAAGTTTATCCCACATTTCTTTGGCAGTTTGAAGATGCATCACCTTTACAAACTCGACTTCTGCAAGTCCATTCAAGATAGCATTCATTCCCTTATCATTAAATATAAATTCTAACTTATCATCCTTGGAAGATAGCACAACAGGCTTTATGTATCCAGTCTCTACTACATCCCAAACATCAACACCTAAGGCCATTAGGTATGTTCTCATTCTAACCTTCCAGAAGGAAACTTGTTCCATCAAATAGAGGAGGATTAGTGGCTGAAGTCCCTTCATGACTTGTCATGTTTAATCTTACAGATCTACCTTTAGATAAAAGGAACCCACTCTGATACCAATTGTTGGACAACTGAGAGGGGGGGGTGAATCAGTTGTCACTATGCTTAAACAATTATGCTTATTTTAAAATATTTACAGAGCATTCAATGACAATCACAATAATGCAGGGAAGTAAGAAGTAGAACATTCAACATCAATCACACATATGAAATATACAGAGACAGATATTTCCCAAGGAAACCCATAAAGGGTAAAAACCTCTTCTTCTTGGTATGATAAGTAATCTTTACATTTTGTACAAGCTCCAACTCATTGTGAGGCTACAACCTATGTTTTGCAAGCTGCAACTTGCTGAGAGCACCAACTCTCTATTTTCTCTAGCACCTACTAGAAGGAAGCACCAACTCCTTGGTTTCTCTAGCACCTACTAGAAGGAAGCACCAACTCCCTGGTTTCTCTAGCACCCACTAGAAGGAAGCACCAACTCCCTAAGTGTTCCAAAACCAACTGGATGGAAGCACAAACTTCCAGTCACACAGGAACCAACCTGTATAACAGAGAACAACAGTTCTCCCTTGCACCACCCTGCCACCCGGGTTTCTCTGGCTGCAACCCGATGGAAGCTACAACTCCCTGTGCTCAAGAACCTAGTTGAACCTCTGAGGAAAACAATCCTCCCTAGCACCTCCCTACCACCCTAAAATATAAATATTTTCTACCGAAACCTATTACAATGATTCAATAGTTGTCATTGTCTTACCAGGCTTATCATTGTTCGGCTATGCTGCTCTGCTCTCCTGTATCAATGTCTCTCTGCCTGCATCTTCTTGCGCTTTCTAATCTTCTACTTTTCTCTACAAGTGCACCTCAGCCTTCTTTTATTGTCTCAGTTATGCATCTCTGTTCTTTTCTTCTGTTGTGGTTTATGCTCTACGTCTTATTTTGATTCTATGAATTACACCTCTTCTGTGTATTTTAGCTCCTGCCCACAACATTCTATTTCCCGTGTGTAATTCCTCTCCACAATAGCCTCCATCTCTTCTCTGTTCTACATATTTATACTATTTGTACACCTTCTTCATCGTCCATGCATAGTTCCTTTGCATGCTCTTCATCGTGCCACTGTTCTACTCATCGGGTTGTTCATTGCCACTCCACTTTTTGCTCTGCTTCACATGCTCAAGCCTCAAAAAGAAAAAAATACATCTTGCTTATGTCTATACATCATATGTTACTCATCTCTGAGTTTTGTCTCACATTGCACATACTGTTGTTTTCCCTTTCTTACAGTTCAACTCATTTTTCATTCAGAAAAGCCAACCATGCACACTCACTGCATGTTTCTTTTAACCACTTCCTCCGTAGTTACACCTCGAAGCTTCTTGAGAAAAAATGCATAGCGACTGAATCGCCAATCGTCCAAGAACCATGATTCAGTTCTGCTAACTGAATTGTAAATGATCGATTACCTGTGAGGTGAAACAATAACCCTTCGATCAAGTTTCCAATTAACCAGTACAATTGGTTTAAATCCGCAGGATTTCGCGTTTATCTCATATGCACACTAGCTGTGACCAAGCACTAAAGAGAATTTGAATTTCATGATTTTGCATCTCAGCATTTCTGTGATGAAGGATCTTGACACTCCAAGTCATGATCGCTGAAACTTCGAGATGGAGCTTAGCACCACTAGCTTCTTCCCCTCACGTGACCACCGATGGTGACCACAGGCTGCGCCAAAAGGTGCTTCGTATTTCACAAACTTATGAACTTTATCAAGCCTTATCAACAATCGAGATCTCCAATGATCTGAAGGTCCATATCTCATTGCGATCTTGCATATCGCAATTCCTGTGATGAAGGATCTCGATACTCCAAGTAGCGATCGTCGAGACTCCGAGATGGAGCTTAACACTGCTAGCTTCTTCCTCCATCTTCTGCAGATGTAACCACTGGTTGTGACCACAGCCTTATTCGAAAATGCATTTTTCACTTTTTCATCTCGGGTATTCTGTGATGAGTCCTCTCAACTCTCCATGTCACGAACTCCGAAATAGAGCTTGGCTTCTCTAGCTCTGCTCTTCAGCTCTCGAAAATGTGACCGCGAGATATGACCACTCGCCAATCAAATGAGCACTTCGCTCCTTTGAATTTCCAGTCAGGGAAAAGTTAATCCATCGCCACATATCCCTCTTGGATCAACGGTCAATATCTTATCACAATTTCACAACTTCAAGGGCCTTCGTCATGCCTGATCAACGGTCCACGATCTCAATGATTTGACGGTCTAGATCTTTTCGTGATCTCGCATATCACGATTCCTGTGATGAAGGGTCTCGATACTCCAAGTTGCGAACATCGAGATGGAGCTTAGCAATTATCTCCTTCCCTTAAGCCTTCAACGATGTGACCTTGAGATATGACCACTCACCAATCAAACGAGCACTTCGCTCCTTTGACTTTTTAGTTAGTGAAATGATGATCTGTGACCACGTGTCCTGCCCGAAGATGGACGGTCCTCCTTCTTTCAGGATTTTGTAAGCCCACTTCACCTTGCACTTTAAAGAATGTGTAGGTTCTCCTGGATCCAATGACAGTCGGACCCCATGCTCGGATCTAACGCCCGAGATCTGTCCTCCATCTATGTGCTCGACCTATCTGAATTCAGATCTGACGGTCATCATGAATTCTCAATGGGATCCAATGACCACTGTCGCTTCTCCTCCCGAGCTTACACATCCTCTTGACTTGGAATAATTTCTAAGTGTCAAAGGCCTCGACCTTTGATCTGTCTAAGATATTGAGTAGGCTATCTCTCTTGAGCTTTGGAAATGAGTTAACCTCATCCCTGGTGCACACCTACGCACTATGTGCGACTCTTCCCTAATCCCCATGAGCTTACGTTGTTCCTGTTTTTCCATCGCTACACACTTTGATCTTGCCATCAATGACAAGCACACTCTGCCTGTAAACATGCCAACATATCTGATGCATATGTTTGTTCATTAATGAGTTATTCCTTCTTTATGGTGCACTTCAATTTATGCTCATTTAATACAATTCTTTAATAAGTCACATCGATGAAAATATCCTGGATCATGTTGGTATCAGAATAGTCATATTTGACTTGAATTGTTGAGTGTGAATGCTTACTAGGGCCAAGCATAATCAGGGTGAAGGAACTCTTAAGAATTTCAATCTTGAAGTTGGTTGTGCATCTCAAAGGAATAAAAATTTTGAAGAGGACAAGCATGATGAACAGGAGAAAAACTTCCATATGGTATTTTATTGCATGTCAGAAACAGTTGAGCAAATGTATGAAGACTATGAGAAGAGGATGAACAATAAAGGGAAGAAAAAGAAAGCACACGCAAATGATAGTGCTTCAGTGAATCAAGGAGCTGGAGGAGACCCTCCTAAGCCTCCATATTCACCAAGAAGTTCTATCTCTTGTTCCTTTGATAATTCTCATCATTCTCATCACTCTATCCATAAAAAATCTTTTAAGAAACCATTGTTAAAGATTTATGTAAAATTTTATTTACCTATGTTTAATGGAGATGCTAATCCTGAAAAGCTAGATAATTTGATCTGACAGGTTGAAGTATATTGTCATGTTCAATAGATTGATGAAGAGGAAGTTAAAGTGAAATTGACCTCTCTTCCATTGGAAGGCACCACTCTCGTATGGTGGGAGAGAAAACTTTAGGATATAAGTAAGTGTTGTAATCTTCTTTCCTCATGGTCAGAATTTAAATCAGTGATAAGGAAGCAATTTTATCGATTGGTTTATTTACATAAAGAAATGATGGAATGACAAACTTTAAGACAAAGTAAAGGTCAAATTGTACAAAGATTCACAGAATAATTTAGGAAGAAATCTCTTGCATTAAAAATTCCTTTGGATTCTTATGAAACTTTAATGAAGTATATTGGTGCACTTCACAATTATATTCGTCATACTTTACTATTGTTTAAGTCCACCAGTCTTGACAAAGTTTGTGCCCAAGCCACTCACCTTGAGAATAGGGGAAAGCATGTTCGAAAAGATCCCAAAAATAAAGCTTCCAATCTACCACATAATTAGTTTAAGAAGTTTAAGGAAGGACAAAAAGACCGCCACTGTAAAGAGGGAAGAAGGAAAACCATCTTGCACTCATTGCAAGAAGAATGGTCATGATGATGAACACTATTGGAAACTACATCTAGAAAAGAGACGAAAAATAGTTTGGTGGAAAGCGGAAGACAAATACCGTTGCTACAGTGCAACAAGATCTTGGTTCTGATTCAAGAGATGAAGGAAATATCATAGCGGTTGGAGTACAAGGTAAATATTCCCCTCATTCTAGTTCAAATTCCAATAATGAATCTCATGATGATGAAAGAAAGAGGAATGGATTATTTCATATAAGATTTGTATCTAAGCACACTAAGATAGATACATTATTTGATCTGGATTCCCAAGTAAACTTTATATCTGAAGCACTTGTCAAAAATATGGGTCTTGAAACTAAACTACATCCAATGCCTTATCCTCTTGGTTGGGGATGTGATAAAGCAAAACTTAATGTCACCAACCAATGTAGGGTCATATTTTCTATTGCTTCAAAGTTTATTGATGAATTGGATTATGTTGTACCACTTGATATATGTGGCATAGTGCTAGGGAGTCCTTATCTTTATGATAGGAAATAAGTCTTCTTTAGTCATGAGAGAAAATATCATCTTGCTAAAGGGGGAGTGGAATATATTGTTAGATCCCACAACATGAGGGTAAACACCACACTTGTTAGTGCAGGACAAATGAAGAGACTCACAAACACTTATAAGACATATGCACTCATGGTCATAAGGGAAAAGGATGTCGGAACATCCAACGCCTTCCAAGGATGTGATCCTCATCATAAGAAATAATTAATTGATATTCTTTCTAAGTATGATGATATTTTCTAGGAACTAGATAGATTACCTCCTAAGAGGGAAATACAACATGAAATACATCTTCAACAGGATTCTCCTCTTCCTAATGTCGGCATGTACAGGATGTGAATTGTAGAGATGACAAAGATCAAAAAGCAGGTACAAGGCTTATTGGATCAAGGGGTCATCAGGCCCAGCTAATCTCCTTGTGGTTCTTCGATCGTGATGGTGCCAAAGAAGGATGGAACATGGCGAATGTGTGTCGATTACCGAACCTTAAATAAAATCACGGTGAAAAATCGATACCCTCTTCCTCGTATAGATTATTTACTTGATCAATTAAAAAATTTTGTTTATTTCACTAAGTTGGATTTTTACAGTGGATGCCATCATATCAGGGTTGCAGAATAGGATGCATAGAAAACTACCTTTAAAACCAAACATGGATTGTTTGAGTGGTTAGTTATGCCATTTTGGCTTTGTAATGCTCTGGAAACCTTCATGTGTGTGATGGATGATGTATCCAGGCCATTTCTAGATGATTTTGTGATTGTATATTTAGACGACATTCTTGTATTTAGTGGGACTTGGGATGAACATGTAAGGCATGTAAATAAAGAATTGGATACTTTGCAAAGGGAAACGTTGTATGTAAAATTCTCCAACGTGAATTTGGTAAGAATTCACTTTTGTACTTAGGTCATATTGTAGGAGGAGGACAATTGAGAATTGATCCTTCCAAGATTGATGTAATTGTAAATTGGCCTGAGCCCAAAAGTGTAACTGAAGTACGAAGCTTCTTAGGTGCAGTCCAGTAATGGAGGAGATTCATTTCAAAATTCTCTTTTATTGCAACTCCTTTTCATTCCTTAACCAGTGTGAAGAACACTTTTCAGTGGGGAGGAAAGCAGCAAAAATATTTCGACACTTTGAAGGAAAATATGAGTACTGCATCAGTCTTAGCACTGTCGAATATTTAATAGCCTTTTGAGATCAAGACAAATGCCAGCGGATACACCATGTGTGCAGTATTGATGCAATATTGTTAGCCTATATGTTACCACTCTAAAAGTTTTAACTAAGTTGTTGTTAACTATCCTACATATGATAAAGAGTTGTATGCAATAGTTCAAAGCATAAAGAAATGGAAGCACTACTTGTTAGGGAAGGAAACAATCATACATACAGATCACCAACCCTTACAGTATCTCCCAGCACAAACCAAGCTACAACAATATCAACATTATAGGTGGATGGGTTTTATTCAACAATTTCATTTGGTAATCAAATACAAAAATGGTACGAGTAACAAGGTAGTTGATGTGCTTTCTAGACCTCCTATTGTTGCTTCTATTATTTTGAAGAATGTGTTTTTATCTCATGATAGCTATGTGGAACAATATGCAGTTGATGAAGATTTTAAAGAAGTATTTGAGAAGCTAACCCATGGTGCAAATGTAGAGAACTATTGTCTGTAGGGAAAACTACTCTACCATCTTAGAAAGTTATGTATTCCTACAAGTGAACGAGTCCATGTAATACAAGAAGCTCACACTTCTCTTGTGTCTGGGCATTTTGGGGTAGGAAAAACTATGGCTCATCTGTAGAGATTTTGTTACTAGCCTCAGATGAAATCAATTGTAACTAAATATGTAAAGGGGTGTGTGATGTGTTCTACTTGTAAGCCCACTAATAGAAAATTGGGGCTATACTCACCACTTCATGTTCCATCCCATCCATGGGAAAGTATCTCCATGGATTTTGTAGGGGGTTTACCAATGTCGAAAATGGTTCATGACTATTTGTATTTTGTAATGGATAGGTTCAACAAGATGTGTATCTTGATGCCATGTAAAAAGAAGATCATTGTTGAGCAAACCACTAATCTCTTCTTTAAGTGTGTTTGGGTTCACTTTGGGTTACCCACATCCATTATCTCAGATCGAGATACTCGATTCCTTGGGGATTTTTGGACAATCTTGTGGAGAATGATGGACACCAATTTTAAGAGGAGAATTGCTTTTCATCCACAGACTGAAGGATAGACAGAGGTCGTTAACTGAATAGTGGTACTTTTTCTTCAAGGCTACTGCAGCAAGCATCCCAAGTTATGGAATGAACATATACCCTATGTACAACATGCTTACAATCGAGCCTTACATTCCTCCACTCAATGTTCTCCTTTTGAGACATGTTTTAGCTATTTTCCTAAGGTCCCTTTGGACTTGTTGGGAGATGTCGATTCAAATTAATAAAGAAATGAAGACAGTGCCCACAAGTTCATTCAGAGGATTCAGCAGGTACACCAACCAATCAGGGAACAATTGGAGAAAATTCAAGCACAATATAAAGCTCGACATGACAAGCACAGGGTTGATCATTAGTTCCAAGTTGGAGACAAAGTATGGCTTCACATCAGTAAGGAGAGATTGAAGGGTGAAGGCAAGAATCTCAAGCCCATATGATATGGACCCTTCATTATTTTGGAGAAAAGCGGTACCAATGCTTTTCGTCTAGATCTTCAACCTTATATGCAGATTTACTCATTTGTAAATGTAGAAAACTTGAAACATTTTTAGCCTCCCATGATAATGGATCATGGTGAGGACGTTTCAATGCCTTCCATTGATGAGTTTTATCTCGATTACTTGGATGAGTTGAAGGAATATATCATCCTAGATAGAAGGATGAATACTTCATGCAAGGGTGATGTTGATTATCTTTGAGTGGGCTTAAAGGGTACACATCCAAGCAAGGAAAAGTGGATTGAGAAGGACAAGGTGAGGGAATTCTTCCCTCACTTATATGTTGATTGATGAAATATTTTGGTGGTCCAAAAAGCTCTTAGTAGGAAGGCGTGATCCAAAAAGTATCCAGAGAAGACTAGGGATAAATCAGAATTCGTAGAAGCAACCCAGGAATCTTAGAATGGCCTCAGTAGACAAAGAAAGGGAACAAATTCAAAGTCCTAAAAACTTAGTGAATTTTTCATCATCGTGAAGAGTGCATCGCAATATTTCAAACAAAGTAAACAGATCGTCAAACAAAATTACGGATCAAAATATATTCACGGTAAAAGTTTTGGTCAACCTAGCCCAGTCAACAGAGATGAGTCGATATTCGTACTGCTGGTATCAGCATTAGTACAGATGACATCATCCTATGTATAGTGTATGTGGCACACGTAGAGGGTGACACTTGTCATGATGACATCATCATGGTGATGTGGAAGCACCAAAAGCTGCAACGTGTCACTCATTTTTGGACTTTTCTGATCAAATCGATGGACCAATGGGAGGGTTCCACGTGGCATTCATACACCCATGTGGAAAACCATACAACCACCCATCAAGTGACATGGCAGGATGACGTGGAAGGATAACATGGCATAGGTGACATGGCTATCCATGCAATGAGGTGATGTGAGCCAATGAAAGGCCTCCACGTGGTCCAATCATGGGTTGCCACATGGAAGCGGGAAAATTCCCAAGGACACCCAACAACCGAATTTCAAAAGGGGTAAAGGGTTGGTTGGCGCCAACACTAGTCTAATAAATCTACTGCCATGTTTGGAGGGATCTGCCACAACTAAACCACATTCCAAAGTTAGCAACAATACCAACGGATAACGTATATATATATA
>ML788747.1:119455-189372 GCA_009831015.1 Picea engelmannii | reverse complement strand
GTGCCCAAAATGACCTCTTCAGTGAATTCCATTGACTTATAACTCAAAATAGTCAAAATCATGGAAATCGTCGGAATGCAACGAAACCAAAGCCAACCTATGCGGAATGGCTCATAATGATGGAATATGATAATCAATGCAAGCTGGACCCCACAATGCCTCTCAAATACCCCTGTACTCGCTCTAGCATCCATCTGGCTACTCTGGTCATCATAAATCTCTGCCCTGTGATGATGTCCCAAAGTGGGGACATTACATTGGGTTTCATGGCCCCTCCCCCATGTGTTAACATTTAGAGGGGAAGGGGGGGTCGTGATGAGATGAGGATTGTCAATCACCGTCGACACCCTCTGCACCTTAACTGTTGGATCAAAAGGACATGAAACTTCATTTTCCTGGAAGTATGGGTGTTATATGGGGCCTTCCCATTTTCAGGACCTAATAAAAATTCTCCACATGGAAGCCAAGGACCGATGGCGCCTGAATTATAGAATGTGTGCGCTAATGAAGGGGAAAGAGAGATGGAAGAAAGGGATAAAAGGTTATGGGAGTTGACGAGGCAAGGAAAAGTGATCAAGGGGCCTGGCATGGTGTTAGATGGACTTGGGTTCCATGTCAACGTCCCAATCAGCATAAGTTAACCATATTTTAAAAACAATAGTGAAAAAAATCCCTGAAAATGGGTATTTTAGAGGTGTTCAACTTGCAAGCCATTTTTGGAGGTCTAAATGACATTTTTGAGTAGTCTAAATCATACGACATTATATCTCCTCCAAAGACATACAAATTTTTCATCTCAAATAATAGATCCCAGAGAGATATTTCTAACCATGTAAGGCATTCGTCAAACAAAGTTAGTATGAGGGAGTTACAGGCTAAACAATGGAGGGTAAATTTTAAGACCCAGTTAATTTTCGAGGGCCATAACTTTCTACTCTGAAATCAGATTGAGGTACACAAGAATTATATGGAAATATATAAATCCATAGAAGACATCCATGGAGTTTAAATAGAAGCGGAGGAACATAAAAATGCATAGGAGGACATGGAAGGTACTTGTAGCATTCAAGGATAAAAATATAAATTGGCATTAAACTTCACTAGGTTGTATCTAGCACACTGGAGCTCAGATGAAGGTGAAACATGGGTACATTGTCCAAAATATGGTCATGAAGGAACCCAGTTGAGCTCTTGTGAAATTTCCAAAGGAGTAGGTGCAAGGATGCATAAGAACAGCTAAAATGTGCACCCGGTTTAAAGAGTTTTTGGGTAAATTCAAATGACCATAACTTTCTTCTCAAAACTCAGAATTGAGAAAGGAAACAGTCATTGGAAAGGAATTGGACAGAAAATTCCATAAAGTCACCCAAATTTTTGAATTTGGCAGTTAAATTCATAAGTAATCAGAAGAAAGGATTATGATACACTCATGGAATAGAATTGTGTATGGTATTTATATATTTCATAAATTATTTAGTCTAGCATATCTTGTTGCACGCACATTTTGCAGAGTCAACAACAATTTGATGAGAATAGGAACAACATAGAGATCGGAAGAATGGAACATGCACAAAGAACATATACCCATGAAGATGAGGTTAGAGGGATGTATGTCAATATGGGTAATGAGTGTACAAATTCGAATGGACATGGAGAAGACAAGGAAGAAAGCATGAACTTGGTGGAGACCATAAAATGTTTACAAAAGGATGCCCAAAGTTATAAAGATGATAATGATAGGATTATGAAATCCAAGGAGAAGCAAGATGGATTCAACATCAAGTTGCTACAAATCTTGGATAGAATAGAGAAGAATATGGATAAGGAGTTCAAGTCAATCAAATCAAGGAGTCATAGGTTTCATGATAAGAGAAGAAAAAAAGAAGTGTTGACATGCATCATGATCACTCTCCAAGGCATTCAGCTAGGATAACACATATTAGTTCAAGCCCATCTCCTATAAGAAAACATAAAATGAGGTCTGTGATGGATGAGCTACATGGATAAATGAATAAGATCAAGCCTCATACCGTTGATGGTGAACACAAGAAGGATGAGGATGTAGAGACCTATTTGTTGGGCATGAGGAAGTAATTTCAGTTACATAATTACTCTTCATGGGTAGAAGGGATAATTTCCATCTACCATCTCAAGGGAAAAGAATCAATGCGGTGGGACCAATTTGTGCAAGTGCAACACCTTGATGAGAAGAAGATTATTTTGAGGGAGTTTCAACAATATTTTCAAAATAAGTACTTAACCAAACGTTACTATGATAAGAAAATGAAGGATTTATTTGAATTCAAGCTTGGGAGTATGACCATATATGAGTATGAAAGGAGTTTTTTAGAGTTGTTGAAATATGTTACTTTCATCAAGGATGAATAGGCTAATATTCAAAGGTACTTGAGTGGGATGCCATCATTTTTCAGTGATAAGATACAATATGGTGATCCCAAGACACTAGAGGAAACCATAAGGAAAGATAAATTCCTTTATGATCAGCACAGAGGTAGACCAACCTTCCAAAAGGCTTGGGAAGACAAGAAGAGAAGAAACATGGAGTAGAGGAATAAGGGGACCAAACCACCATTCTTCAAAAACAATACTTAGGGATAGCCAACTTCTAAAGATCCCAAAATGATAGAAACAGTGGGGAAAAGACAAAGGAAACAACCTATGAAATGTTGGGGTTGTGAGGGAAGTCATATATACATATATTTCCCTCACATAGGTGAAAACACGAGGACTGTTCACAATGTACAACAAGATGATACAGTGGAGGACATGGGAAGAAATGTACCTAGGATCTATGTAGCCCTGGATAACAAGCAAGTTGAGTTTCATTCAGATATGATTGAAGTGGAAGGTAAGATCAACAACCAACCCATTTCTATTTTAATTGATTCAAGATCTAGTCATATTTATATAGATCCTAAGATGGTGGAAAGATTCCAATTACCAAAAAGTAAGCTTGGGAAATATTTGTTGGTGCATCTACATACAAGAGAAAAAATAAAAATTAATGAGATGGTTAAGGCATGTCCAATGGACATGAATGGACTGAGCACCAAGGAATATTTAAACATTATACCTTTGGGATCATTTGATTTCCTAACTGGTATGGATTGGTTGGACCAGAATCATTTTTTCCTAGACTATTATAATAAGGCATTTACTTGATTGGATGAAGAAGGAAACATGAAATCAACATAGGGTATTCCAAGGGCTATAACTATCATAGAAGTTCCATCTTTGTAGTTAAATAAAATATTCAAGAAAGGAGGCCAATTATTTGCAACACATAGTGAAGAGGCACCTAAGGATAAAGTGCCAAATATTGAAGACTATGTAGTCCTAAAAGAATTTGAAGATATATTTAAATAAATATTGGGGTTTCCACCTAAGAGATATATTGATTTCTCCATCAACCTGATGCCTAGAGTAGTCCCAATATCCAAGACACCTTATAGGATGAGTAAACCAGAGTTGAAGGAGATGAAAATGCATATTGAGGAGATTTTGAAGAAGGGGTATATATGCCCAAGTGTGTCTCTTGGGGTTACCTAGTATTATTTATGAAGAAAAGGGATGGAACCTTGAGGATTTTCATTGATTTCAGGTAGCTTAATAAGGTGAATATGAAGAACAAGTATTCTTTTCCAAGGATAGATGACCTCTTTGATCAGCTAAATGATGAAAATATATTCTCCACGATTGACCTTGGATCAAGCTATCATCGGGTGATAATTAAAGAGAAAGACATCAACAAGACTTCCTTCATAATTAGGTATGGACATTATGAGTTTACAATGGTGCCATTTGGGTTGTCAAATGCACCGGTGGTTTTCATGTGTTTAATGAATGGTGTTTTTAGAGATTACTTAGATAAGTTTGTCATTGTATTTTTGGATGACATACTTATTTACTTTGAATCTTAAGAGGAGCATGAGTATCACTTGAGAAGGGTGTTACAAGTATTAAGGGAGCATAATCTATATGAAAATTTGAGCAAGTGATCATTCTACTAGAGATAGATACATAACTTTGGGCATATTATTTCATAGGAAGGGATAGTAGTGGATCCAGAAAAGATTAAATCCATTGAAGGATGGCCAACACTAAGGAATGTCTAGGAAGTGAAATCATTCATGGGAATTTTAGGTTACTATAGAATATCCATCGATGGATTCTCTAAGATTGCACATAGAATCACATCTTTTCAAAAGAAGGGTGTGAGATTTGTGTGGACACCTGAATGTGAAAGAGGTTTTCAACACTTGAAATATTTATTGACAAGTGAACCAATTTCGAGAATTATTGATCCTAATGAAGATTTTGTTGTGTGCATAGATGCATGCAAATAAGGGCTTGATGGAGTCTTTAGCCAGAATGGGCATGTGGTATGCTATGAATCAAGGAAATTAAAAGAACATGAAAGGAATTATGCTACTCATGATTTAGAATTGGAAACCATAGTGAATTCCTTAAATATGTGGAGGCACAACCTCATGGGAAGAGATTACTTGAGTTGAGGATAGACCAAAGTGGTCTGGAATATTTGTTTGGAAAATCAACTGTAAATGCTAGGAAAAGCAGATAGTTGGAATTACTGATGATATATCAAGGGTAAAGAGAACAAGGTGGCTAACGAACTCAGTAGGAGAGTGCATGAGATGCATGCTACAACCATTAGCATATACAGATCATATTTGAAAGATAGAATTTTAGAGGTTGCAAAATCATATAAGCATTATGTGGAAATAAAGACAAAATTACAGCTAGGTATTTTGCAGTAGAAAATTGAAGATTTTGAGGTAAAAGAGGATGAAATCCTCATGTAGAGGGGAAGATTTTGTGTGCCAAATTTTCAGGAGTTGAAAAACCCAATATTAAAATAAATTCACAATGTGCCTTATGCTGGGCATCCAGCATAGAAAAAACCAATTACAACTGTCAATAAACAATATTATTGGCCAGGCATGGAGAAATTAGTGGCTGATTTTATTTCTAGGTGTCTAGAATGTCGAAAAGCCAAGGCTAAACACAAACACCCAGCTGGTTTGCTACAACCATTTCCCATTCCTGAGTGGAAATGGGAAGTTGTAACTATGGATTTCATCACTAAGTTTCCCAGAAAAACCAAGCAACATAATTCCATCATGGTAGTGGTGGATAAGCTTACTATAGCTTCCCACTTTATTTCATTAAATCTCACTCACAAGGAAACCAACATTGTTGATATTTATATGAGAGAAATTTCTAGGCTACATAGTGTTCCTAAGAAAATTGTTTCTGATAGAGATCCCAAATTTACATCAAATTTTTGGAAAGGATTTGGGACAAATATGAACTTTATCACAACCTATCATCCAAAATCATATGGGTAAATAGAAAGGGTAAATCAGGTGATTGAAGATATGATAAGGATGCATGTGATGGATAAAACATCAAATTGGAAGACTACTTGATAGAATTTGCTTATAATAATGGGTATCATGCATCTTTCAAGGTGAGCCCATTTGAGGCACTATATGGCAGAAAATGCAATACAACAGTGAGATGGGACAACCCTGTAGACAGAGAAATGGTTGGGATATATTTTCTTAGGGAAATGGCGGAATATATGGTGAAAATAAAACATAATTTAAAGGTTTCTCAAGACAGGAAGGAAATTTATGCTGATAAAGGAAGAACTCAGAAAGAGTTTAAAATGGGTGATCATGTGTTCTTGAAAGTAAAGGCCAAAAGAAGTTCCTTGAAGTTGGGAAATTGTTCAAAGTCGGTAGGCCACTATTGTGGGCCATTTGAAATCTTGGAGAGGATTGGTCTTGTTGCATACATGCTTGCACTACTTGCATTGATGTGTATTCATAATGTGTTCCATGTATCTTTTCTTAAAAAGTATGTAGTTGATGATAATCATGTAATTGATTGGAATGTGATTTAGGTGTAACTAGAAGGTGACTTTCAAGTGTAGTCAGTTTGCATATTGGACCAGAATATCAAGTAGCTCTAGAATCGATCCATAGGGATAGTAAAATTTTAATGGACCTGGTACAATCCTAAGGAAGCAACCTGGGAGCATGAGTATTCTATGTGGGTAGAGTACCTGTATATTTTTGAAGACTCTTGAAGTTTTGATTGTACATGTGTATATAATGCACCGAGGACAATGCATAACTAAGGGGAAGGTGAATGTAATACCCATAAATTGTAAATATAAAATTTAATTTTACATATAGGTTGGTGAGCCAATATACTTTGGGGACATAGTGATTTTGTACATATCTATTTTGAGGCTGAAGTACTTGTGTGGTTATTAGGCTGGGAATCCTATATGTTAAAAGGATAGTGAGCCTAATTATTTAAAATTTAATCACACTCATATTTTAATCAAAACACATCACTACTTCAGACCAACTAGATAGAAAGAGTATGGGGGATGTTAGCACCATAATTGTAAAGAATAATGGGGTTTCCAGTTCCATGGCCTACATGGGAAGCGCTCGAGCACAACACTTAGAAAAGATCATTTCGAGCTTGAAATACAAGCAGGTGGACAGTTTCAATGTTCAATGAGGGAAAGCGAGTGAGGGAATCAGGAGTTCATGTTATAAAATTGTTCAGCAAGGATCACAAAATCCTGATTCGCGAAAGGGAAGATCTGGGCCGTCCGATCATCAGAATCCCAGGACCGTTGATCTGACATCGAAAAATTTTGAGGGATTAGGAATTGGGAATTCGAGGTTCTCGTCGTAAAGGTGCATCCATAGCCTGAAATATTAAGACCCGAAAATCCGATGGCTTCAATCTGAGCTGTCAAAATTAAGGGACATGTGGTGTGCGATCATCATTGTCAGTACTTCACGAAACATAAAGGTTAAAGAGAAGATTCATGAGGACTCGCAAAACAAAAAGCTATGAAGTAATCCAAGTTGTCCACTCTAGCAAGACATGTGGTGCAGGATCTGTGCTGCAAAGAAAGTCTTTCAGGAAAGGTGAGGTAAGAAGTGCCAATGGCCCAAGGTCCCAAAATGTCGATACAATATGGGCAGTCCATTTTAGAGGGATGAGTGTCATCTGATCTGAGGGATCATGATTTCGTGACTCAAAGTTTCAAGCATGGAGCACATCACGAGTTCACAAAACGTGAAATCGTGACGCGCATGAGATTCGAGCCCACGGTCACAGCCTAGGGTCATATGGAAGCAGGGTTGGATGAAAGACAAGTGTCTAGTTGAGTGACAGGTAGCTGAAGTTGTTCGAGGAGATTATCGTGGCCATCAGGATCAAAGGCGATTCGACCGTTGAATTCAAAGGGGGTCGTTTCACGGTTTCGAGCATCGGGATGTTGGAGATAAATGGGAGTGAAAGCTCCCAAAATGAGAAAACCCTGAAATATCATACGAGATAAGAAAAAGGTCATAGCCTGTGGTCACATGGGGCGATGGAAAGAAGTTGTGCGGTCTCGAGGTGCTAGAATTGACTGAAATGAATTATGAGTTCGCCTGGAACATTCATGGGCGTCAGGCCTCATCCTGATACCAATAAAAGAAGTTAATGAGAATGAAGGAGGTGGTTGATACCTCATTTCACCACATTAATGGAAAGCATGGAAAATTTGGTAGTGGAGGGAAGACTGTCAGTCAAAGGTTCCATGTCATAGATTTTCTTGTGAAGCCCATACCGATCCAATCTTGTGTCTAATAGAAGAATGTCAGTGCAGTCTGATAGAAGAATATGCATCCAAAAATCCTTTAATGCATTGGTTTGATTGTGTCCCTGGGGGGTTGTTAGCAGATCTGAGTATATATACTCATTTTTTATATTTTGTAATGGGGTCGATGGTTGAGTGGAGCTCTCGATTGTAAAGTTTTAGTAAAACCTTTGGTTCTCTAGTTATGTTATGTATTTGAGACTTCTTATCTAATGAAAGTCAATTTCCCTTTCATCTCTTTGTAACGGTTGTATTAGAACATTCAAGCATGGAGGATCCAGTCAAAAATAGTTGTGTTTGTGTGATGTATGTTTGATAACAGTGACACCACTATCATTTTTAATCAGTTCCTTGTGTTTCTTTCCTTCCAACACTAAATGACCCGGGCATGGACGATCCAGTCGAGCGATTATTATTGAATTGTGATGTATGATTGATTTCAGTTCATGATAATTTCATTTAGTTCTTTGTAGCTATGAGCCAAGAATATCTTGTCTTTCAGGTTTTCTTCTCCTTTGGCTATCGAAAGACCAGATGTCCACAACATACCACTTTGTCTTCTTTAAGTTCTTCCCCCTACTCACCACTATGCAACAAATCACTGACTGAAGTTAGATCAAGGCCTCACTTTTATATGCATGCCAACCCAGCTTTCTGAGTTAAAGCGATATAATCTTGAGACTGTGTCCATTAGACCACCCTTAAATTTATTCATTGTGACATACAAACTGATGGGTACTGGGCTTACCTCTGCCACATTCCAGAGGTGACTTCTAGTGCTAACAGGGGATAAACTCCACTAGAATGGGAAAGGGGAGCTAAGAGTATAGGGAAGGGGCTGAGCTAAGGGGGCTTAAAGGAATATTTTATTAATATTCCTAAAAGTATAAAGTACAAATTATGAATATTCATTTATCTAAAGTTCCTAAGTGGGAAAGTATCACCATGTGGGGGGTCCATGCAGGGTACCATGTAGTTATAAACATGAAAAGTGTCAAGTTGGGAACATGCACATACAATTGGGGGAATTAGATAATTTTCCATCATTCTACCATTATTATGCCATTATTTGTCATCTACCATCCATACTCTACTGCTTCCATCACCTGTACCTACACAAGGGAAACCTTTGGATAAGTGGGAAACCAATAACTCGAGAATTAGGATGAAGAGGATGGTTTTCAGGCCCGTGAGTTGTCAAAGAAGCATGTTGTCATGTGTGTGAGTGTTCTCTCCATCTCAGAGAACTATTGGGAATTGATTCCCAAGGTGTTAAGCTACAACTATAGGGTTATGAGACCTCACGTCTGACCTGTTGTTGAAGCCCTGGAAGGTAAGTGGGGTTGTCAAAGGACTGTTGAATAGAGAAACTGCACACTTCATGGGGTGGGAAAGGCATGTGGGGAATGAGGGACTGTAGGTTGTCTGCTAGAGTTGGCACCTGAGTATGAGAATTTCTGTAGTCTAAGAGACCTTATCCTAGTGTAGGATTCCTTTGCCCGTGTGGAGTTTTATCCCCAGCTCGGTGGTGACCTGCTATTGAGTTTATGAGAAACTGAGTCTAAGGTTGGGAGGAAAGTATAAGGTCTGCATGAACTCGATGTAATATTTAGAAAATGTAAGTGTCTATCATGTGCTTGTTTTAATTACTGTGTGTGTAATTATGAATTTTTTTATGGGGTTTTCCTATATATGTTGCATGTTTATATTTGTTGTTATTATGCATAATTATGTGCATTTACATAACATTTTACTAAATTAAATAGGTATCAAAGTTGGAAATTTTTTGTGGCATTTCCCAGCTCATGGATGGGGATGCTACAATAAATCCTTGGTGTTTTGGGTTGAAGAAGCAGGTTCTTATGTCTGTGGATAAATTTACTATAGGTGAGAGAATTGTTGGGATAGGTTTCCCTATATGTTGTTCTAGTGCATGATGAGCTCTAGAGAATCCTTTTGTTCTAGGTGCCATAGAGCTCTGATACTTCCTAGATATCATGTTGATAAATCCCTAGAAGGAAAGTGGGACAACCGAAGGATTGTTGAGAAAATAAGTGGTACACTTCTTGGGGTGGGATAGGTTGTGGGGAATGATAGGTTGTGATTTGGGAACTATTTCTAGAGTTGGCACCTATGCCTATGCTATTTTATGTCATTTGTTATACCTTATTTTGGCTTAGGTATCCTTTTCCCTAGTGGAGTCGCAACCCCAACTCGAGGGTGACCTGTTGTTGTGAGTGCATGAACAACAAAGTCTATGGATGTGAGGAACTATGAGGTTTACATGAATTTGGTGTTTTATAAAAAAATATAAGTGTTATTTTATATGTGTTTATATGCCAACTAATGTGTGTATGTTAATGTTAATCCTATATGCTTTAATTGTACATATTTAGGCATGAATTTTATGTTGTTAGAACTGCATATTTGTTTCATATGTAGGGAATATTAAGTAATAAATCATATTAGAGGAAAACATATTGTGGCATGGATGAGATTGGGGTTGGGGATGTTACATTGTCGTATTAGACAAAATTTTTAGGTTTGTCAGTAACGGGGTACATTACACTTCTCTACTAAGGATTGGTGGTGGAAGAAAGTTTTGATGGTAAAGATTCTTAATAAAATAAAAGTATTCATGTGGTTGGCTATTATGAATAAGGTATTAATTGGGGAGTTCCTATAAAATAGGATGAGGCAAGGACCTAGAATATTTTTTCTTTTTAGAAAAGATGAAGGAACCATATCCCATTTTCTTATAAAATGTTTTTATGCAAAACAAGTCTAGACAAAGGTTAAACAAATCATTGGGGTGAAGGAAGAATGGGTTGTGAATTCCATTCAGGGTTGATTGAAAAATTGGATGAGTAAAAGAGAGATAAAGGAATGGACCTCCATACTTGATGATTTGAGGGGTGTGGTTAGCAAGGAATTACTTTATTTTTTAGGAAAAAGGTATACCTTCATTCTAGGTGGCACAATAAATTAGATATTTTTCTATGTCATATAGGTTACTAGTCATACAGAGGAAACAAAGGCATGTGAATGAAGTCATAATTAATAAAGTGTTGATGGGTCCAAATATCTTTTCAAGCATTTAAAGGATAATTCTCGATTGCAGGTCCCAATCAGACCTACTCTTGATTGGGGTAGTGTTTTCTCGACTAGTATGTGGGCCTGGTTTCCACTAAGAATTAAAAGAAAAAGAGAGGAAGACAATAAATTGCACCCCAAATAATTCCTATCAATCCTAAATCTAATTTAAAACAAAATAAAACTAACTAATTCTAACCTATCCCTCGTAGGAGAAAATACACAGAATAAACAAATCATGAAATAATGTCATTAATTGCAGAAATAGTTCACGCCAATCAACAACATATTAAAACAATAAAGTTTCTAATTAAATCACAAATAGTTGCAGACCGATCCTATAAAATTACCATTGTATTCAATATAAATCATAACAACTCAAACATCTTAAATACCACATACATAAATAGTTCATATGATAAGTATTCAAGGGGTT
Source organism: Picea engelmannii (assembly GCA_009831015.1). NCBI lineage: Eukaryota > Viridiplantae > Streptophyta > Pinopsida > Pinales > Pinaceae > Picea > Picea engelmannii. The sequence goes on along the minus strand of ML788747.1, from coordinate 178,123 downwards.
TAAATGGAAACACACGTGTATAATAGTCCTAAATGTATTAGACAACAATCATGATATTGAAATGCCTTATGATCTTCATTGTTGAGATAATAATATCATCGTCGAAAAATGGGAAAAATTCCCCTATTGCAAATTCAATGGTCTTCCTTTTATAAAACAAGGAAGACCTTTCACCTTCTATAACAACCAAGAATTACATCTCTTCATTTTGATTATTTTGTCTCATTAAATGACACAAATTTCTCCATACATTTTCATAAATGAATATACAAGCATTATAAACATGTTAAAAAGACTCATGAGTGGTCAATATTATTCTAAGGTTGTTCACAAGTTATATTTATTAAAACTATTGTTCCCTCTACTCGTATGTATCCTCTTCTATTCTTCAAATTTTTCTGGGAATTTTTGGTGTAAATCTGGTGAATAAGATTATTCCATCTTCTTCTTATCCTCTTCATCTTTCCATCATGATATTGCACGTTTGATTTCACCTCCTGGAACTCTAGTGTTGTAATATGTTGTCATTGATGTCAAAGGGTTGATGTCAAGTATTTTCATAGTGATGTGTTTGTATCATTGATATATTGATTATCAGTTATATGGTCATTGATGTAACTGTTGTCAAAGGGTTGATTTCAAGTGGTGTCATAATGATGTGTTGATATTAAAGGGAGTTGTATCATTGATTTCATGTCATAGTTGATAGGAAGAACCAAATGGATAAACTACAAAGTGGTCCCGTTATGGTGAAATCCCTCACAGGAAGATGTCCTTGGATAAAGTTCTCAAAGTGGTCCCCTTGTGGTGAAATCCCTCATGAGAAGATGCTTTTTGAACTCCAAATGGTTAGGTGGTTGAGTATCCTAGCAGTGTGGTTAGGGAACCCAAGTTTTATCAAGGAATAATGTAATGAATATCAGTGAATTTGTAGGAGAAACTATTCCATATGGATAGCATATGTCATGCCATTTCCGATGATATGTGGAACATCACATAAATCCTCACAGTTAGAGAGTTATGGCCATGTCAATTTGGAGAACCCTCATGAGTTATCTAGAATCCCCTAGAAGGTCAAAGAAGTCAAGAAGGTCAACGAATTCAAATTATTCTAGAAGCTCCTAGAAGACGTTAACCAGTCAAAGTGGTTAGTCATGGGTTAAGTGGTTGCAACAAGAAAACAATTAAAAATAAATTAGTTGCAACTAGAAGTGGAGAGTTTACTATTTGTGGATAAAGTGGTCATAAGTGGACAAAGTGGTTAGAAGTGGGTTATCCCCAAAAGAAGGAAGTTGGGTAAGTTGGTTAGAATATAACCCCTAGAGGAAGCTACTTGGATAAGTATAAATAAGAGGGAAAGGGTCTCTTATGAGTATGATCTTTGAGAATATTGAATATCCATTTGTGAAAGGTTATTTGGGCATGTATTATTGATAGAGAAAATTCATGGCATACAATTTGAGGCAGAAGAATCACGGCAATAGAACCGTGGTAGAAGAATCATGGAAGAAAAACCACAGAAGCAAAATTGCAGTAGAATAATCATGAAAACAAAACTGGGGCAACAGAATCGCGATAGAAAAACTACAACAACATAATCACAGCAACAAAACTGCGGCAGCAAAATCATGACAACAAAACCGCGAGAGTAGATTTGGCAACTATTGAAAGTTGGAAATTCGATAACCACATCAAATTTTAATATTGGAATTGTTCCAATTGTTGCATGGTATGTTATAGTTATTTATGATTTCTACATCATTAAAGGTATGGTTTTGGCACATGGTCTTGTGTAATTGTTTATGGTATTTGGTTTATGGAGAGTATGGTGTATTTCTAGAGGTATCTTGTTGGTTAACTTGGTGATATTGTACATATGGTTGAGAGTTGAATTGATGATTGATATTTGTGATTAGATTAGATTTGGATGGTGAGATTGATGAGACAGGTTGAGGTGACAAGTTGCTGTGACAGGTTGATGCAGGAGCATCGCTCCAACCCAACAATGTGCCATCTAGCCAACACATCAAAGCGCACATTGATGGAGGAGAGAGGTGCCAACCCTCTCATTTTAAAATTTTAAGTTGTAATTAAATGTTTGTAAGGATGGTAGAGCCACACCATGACTTTGTGTAGGCTGTAGGTAGAGTCTCCTTTAATGGTTCACAGGCTGCAGATATAGATCTGGTTCAGACTAGACAACCATTGAATGTAATTCAATTTAAATTAATGAGAGTAGGTGAGATGGAGGGAAGAGATCGAGGAGCCCCCTTTTGTAAAGAGATCTTTGTATCTAGATTCACTAGAACCAACATGTAGATAAGATAAGAGAGGAGAGAGTCAAGACTCGATTGCAGTCCGAGATTTTGTAACCTTTGTACATGCATTCTGAGATTAATAAAAACATAGCATTTTTTCTTGCATATTGTATCATGTGTGTTTATGAATGTCTTTTATGATTTTATGTGCATATGTTGTAGATGTATGTTTGTTTCTATCTGTAGGGATAGATATAATTCTCTATCTATTTGGGATTTTGTTGATTTCAGTCTGGGTTCTTTGTGGCTAAATGCAAGGAGTGCATGACAGATTGTTGAGGACCCTATGAGCTAGTGAAAAGAGTTCACATCTAAGTTCTGTGGAATTCAGGAAAGAATATGCCAGAAGGGTGCACCATAGAAATCATTAACTCGGGGGAGAAGCCTCAAGATTGTTGAATACCTTGGAGGTGAGACTGTGTAGAGGAAGGCATGGGGAGAATACAAAATCACTGAGCATTTTGTAAATCTCTGCCAAGTGGGCATCGATCGAGTGCAAAGAGTGCATGAGATGAAATCTATTTCGAGTTCTAAGATAAGAGAAGTTTCACAGAGGGGACACTTACAAAGTTATTGAACACTCTGTTGGCTCGACAAGGCGTGATGGAGAGAGAAGTTCCCAGGAGGGAACTTATATCCCTTCAAGGAGTGAAAGGGTTGTTACAGAGTTACTGAACACTCTAGAGGAAGACCTGTGAAAGGAGTGCACCAGGCCAACACTCGAACAAAGTGTTGAAAGATAGTCAGTTGAAGTCCAATCAAAGTGCAAGGAGTGTGCACAGAGAGAACTTGTTTTAAGTTCCAAATCTTAGGAGGTTGAGCGCAGAGTGTGCCAGGAGGAGCACCAGAATTATTCTAAGGAAGCAGATGGTTGAGTCTCTTAGAATTGAGCAAGTTCAAGAAGCCCAGTAGAGATAGTGCAAAGTCGTACATAGAGAAAAAGTGTGTGCCAAGGAGAGGTCAAATTCTATTGACCAAATCTCAGGAGAGAAGCACAGAAGAAGAGACCCAATAGTTGGGCTCACAGAAGGACAGTCAAAGGCCAAGACCTTCGAAGCATTAAAATATTCCAAGTCTGGAAAGAAAGGTCACAAAGCTCAAGAGGAGGAGCGCAACTGCTGTTAGAATGAGCGGAGGGGGGAATCTGGACCATTGAACCTTATGTCCAGATAGGAAAAAATGCACACAGGAGGAGATCCGTTATGGACCGTTGATCTGAGCACAGAGGAACAATAGTCGTTGGATACAGAGGAAACCGCATGAGGCTTAAAACCTTGTCTATGCATAGGAGAGTGGACTCGTCAAAGCCCTGATAATTTTGAAGCGATCAAAATCGTCCATCGTCATGAGAACAGGTGGTAGCAGATCAGGGGTGTTTGGGGAATCAGACATCGGGATATTTGTGAGGAGGAGAAGAGAAAAATTGTGACATCAAATCTGGGCCATTGATCGAGTCAGGCTATGGACCGTTGATCTGAAGCATCAACAATTCATAATTTTTGGATTCAGAGGTTCAAAGGAAAGAGCCATCCCAAAGTACTAAGTCATGAAGTTCTAACTTCACGAAAGAGAAGATCTAGACAGTAGGATCTTGGAGCATCAGGACCCGTTGATCTGAAGTGGGAGAATTTTATAATTTCGGGAGTCGAGAGGATAGAGGTGAAGCACATCGATAATTCTCGATATGAAAAATCCCGATGCATTGAAAATTGGACCCCATGTCGCAGTTGGGGGTCACATCAATGAAGATTTAAGGGAGGAGCTAAGAGACCATTAGCCCATTTTGGGGTTTCAGGGAACCTTGCAATGGAAGTCCCTAAATTGCAAAGCAAGAAGCACCTTTTGATAAGGCCTGTGGTCACCATCGGTGGTCATGTGGAGGGGAAGCTCGTGCCTTATGCTTGTTCGTGAAGGTGGGGTTTCAACAGAAGGACCTATGGTAATAAGTATCAAAGGTTCAAGTAGGGAATCAAAGAGTCATTTCAGCTCAAAGGAATTTGAATGATCCTTAGACTGGGAGGTCAAGTGGACCCTGTCGAGGCAGAGATAGGGGGCTTGTACCAAAGTGGTATCAGAGCGCTTTACAGAATTAATTTATATAGGTGAAGATGATGAAGAGGATAGTATGTTACCATCAAAGTGGTATCAAATCCACTTTCTGTCCGTAGATTTCAGACAGAGCAAGGCATCGTAAATAAGGGGGCAGTTCGATATCGTCAGTGATATCAGGAGCTGAAGATAGGGTGTTGATGCTCTATGCATGGACATTTGTTTTCATGTAGGCATTAGACATTTGGTAGCCAAGTGGGTTGAATCCACATAGGAAAAATATGGCTACTGAAGGCCATGAATGTGGTCCAAGAGAAGATCACCAGCAGAAAATAAAGGCTGACATAGACAAATAACTCAGCAAGATAAGAGCACAGATGGAGAGGCTTGCATTTAAAATGCAACATGATGCAAAGATACATTGGGTGTATGAGTGGCCCATGAAGAAGAAGGTGAAGTGGCTCGTTTAGAAATTGTTGGCCAGAGGACAGCGAAGGCTATTGAAAATGTGGTTGAGGTATGTTGAAATCCTTAGAGGTGAAGAAGAAGTGGTTCACATTTGTGAGCCAGAAGCTAGGAGAAATCTCAGTGATGATGAGGAGAAGAGATCATTGGAAGATCTCATGAACTGCTAGGAGGGAAGTGAAGAAAGTTCAGGTTTCCAGGTAGGCAATGAGATGGGATCATTATAGTATCTCATAGATTGCTAGGAGGGTAGGGCAGAAATCCCATATTTCTAGGTGGGCAAGGGAGAGGAGATGAGTCTGTCTGATAGTCTCATGAACCCAGAGGTGAGTTCAGATCAACAAGGAGTGTTGACAGAGAGGGAAGATCAGACGAGTCTTATGATCATTGGGGGATTTTGGATATTCCTACCAAGAAAACTAGTTGATGCCAGAGTGTCTGTTGTAGATGCAACAACAAAAGGGCGACTAGAAGTGACTGTCATGGAGGAAGAAGAAATGGAGCAGATATTGATATCTTCCCCAACAAAAGAAGAGAATGGAGTTAAAATTCTCACTCAATGGGAGAAGGAGTTAGAGATGCTGGAGGATTGGTTGAACCATCCAGAGAGAGTTAATGACTTCCATGAGGAGACAGTCATGCAGGTTTCGAGAGAAGAGAATTCAACGAAATTGCTCAGAAATTTCATCCAAGACGCTGAACAGATGATGATTGCAACACTGAGGCCTGCAACAGAAGATGAATCAGAATTCCAATCTGGGGAGTAGTTGGAGGAAGATGGAGATGCACCAGTAGGAGAACTGGTGGAAGCAAAGCTGTCAGAAAGAGAATTTGAGCAAAAACTCAGTGATGAGAATGCAAAGATAAACTTTTCACCAGAGTGGCAAGCTAAGGCCACAAGAGATGGAGAAAATCACAAGGGGGATCAAGTTGATCTACCCATTTGTAGGGAAGAAGTGCAGCTGAGGAGATTGCATAAAAAGAATGAGCCATTGGAGCAGCTAGAAGAAGTGGTTGAAGAGATAAGAAGGTTGATGTTGATGTCAGCACAAGAAGCAGTCATCAAAGGGAAGCTGAGCAGAAGGAAGCCTGCAAGAGAATCAAGGAAGAAGCAACGTCAACAACAAAAAAGTAGTGGAGTAGATGGATAGCTCCAAAAGATATTTTGGGATCCAGATGGATTTCAACAACAAAGCTTGGAAGCTCATGAGCAGGAGCTCATGATTTTTTTTTCCATAGTGGAGTATGATGCAGGAGAATCACTCCAACCTAGCAACGCGCCAACTAGCCAACACATCAAAGCGTGCATTCATGGGGGAGAGAGGCGTGAGCCCTCTCATTGCAAAATTTTAAGTTGTAATTAAATGTTTTTAAGGATGGTAGAGCTGAGACATGCCTTTGTGTAGGCTATAGGTAGAGTTGCCTTTAAAAGTTGACAGGCTACAGATCTAGATCTGATTCAGACTAGACAACCATTGAATGTAATTCAATGTAAATTAATGAGAGTAGGTGAGATGGAGGGAAGAGCTCGAGGATCCCCCTTTTGTAAAAATATCTTTGTATCTAGATTCATTATAACTGGCATGTAGATAAGAGAAGAGAAGAGAGAGGAGAGACTCAATTGTAGTCCAAACTTTTGTAACCTTTGTACAGGCATTCTGAGATTAATACAAATAGAGCAGTTTTTCCTACATATTGTATTGTGTGTGTTTATGAATGTCTTTTATGATTTTATGTGCATATGTTGTAGATGTATATTTGTTTCCATCTGCAGGGATAGATAGACTCATCTATCTATTTGGGAGTTTGTTGATTTCAGTCTGGTTTCTTTGTGGCTAAATGCAAGGAGTGAGCTAGTGCAAAGAGTTCACATCTGAGTTCTTTGGAATTCAAGCAGGAACATGCCAGAAGGGTGCACCAGAGAAATCATTAACTTAGGGGAGAAGCCTCAAGATTGTTGAATACCTTGGAGGTGATACTGTGCAAAGGAAGGCACAGGCAGAAGAAAGAATCACTAAGTATTCTATAAAGATCTGCCAAGTGGGCATTGAGTGAGTGAAAATAGTGCACAAGAAGAACTCTATTTCAAGTTCTGAGATAAGAGAAGTGTCACAGAGGGGACACTTACAAAGTTACTCCACACTTTGTTGGCTCGACAAGGGAGCGAGAAGTTCCTAGGAGGGCACATATATCCCTTCAAGGAGTGAAAGGGTTGTTACAAAGTTGTTGAACACTCTGGAGGAATACCTGTGCAAGGAGTGCACCAGGCCAACACTCGGACAAAGTGTTGAAAGATAGCCAGTTGAAGGATGGTCAAAGCATAAGGAGTGCGCATAGAGATAACTTGTTTTAAGTTCCAAATCTCAGGAGGTTGAGCACAGAGTGTGCCAGGAGGAGCACCAAAAGTCTTCTAAGGAAGAAGAGGGTTGAGTCCCTTAGAGTTAAGCAAGTTCAAGAAGCCTAACAGAGATGGTGAAAAGTCGCACACAGAGTGCAGGTGTGCACCAAGGAGAGGTCAAATTCTATTGAAAAAATATCAGGATAGAAGCACAGAAGCTGAGACCAAATAGTTCGGCTCGCATAAGGAAAGTCGAAGGTAGAGACCTTTGAAGCATCAAAATCTTTCAATTCCAGGAAGAAAGGTGACAAAGATCAGGAGGAGGAGTGCATCTATTGTTATAACTAACAGAGGGGGAAATATGGACTATTGAACCTTAGGTCCAGACAGGTGAAAACACACACAAGAGGACATCAGATCTAGACCATTGATCTGAGCACGGAGGACCAATAGTCGTTGGATCCGGAGGAAAGCGTAGGAGGCTTAAACCCTTGTGTATGCACAAGAGAGTGGACTCGTCAAAGTCCCAATAGTTTCGAAAAGATCAGACCCATCCATCATCAGGAGGACAGGTGACAGTAGATTAAGGGTGTTCTGGGAATCAGACATCGAGAGATTTGTGAGGAGGAGAAGAGAAAACTCATGAAAGGTGAAATTGCAACATCAAATATGGGTCGTTGATCGAGTCAGTTTGTGGGTCATCGATTTGAAGCATCAACATTTCAACATTTCGAGAGTCGGAGGTTTGAAGGAAAGAACCATCCCAAAGTCTCGAGTCACAAAGTTCCAGCTTCGCGAAATCAAAGATCTGGATCGTCGGATCTTGGAGCATTAGGAGTCGTTGATATGACACGGGAGAATTTTTTCATTTTGGGAGTTTGGAGGATAGAAGTGAAGCGCATCATGAATTCTCGATACGCAAAATCCTGACACGTTGAAAGTTGGACCCCAAGTCACAGTCGGGGGTCACATCAATGAATAATTAAGGGAGTAGTTAAGAGACCGTTAGCCCATTTCGGGGTTTCAGGAACTGGAGGAGTCAGGGCACTTTGCAACGAAAATCCATAAATCATGAAGCACAAAGTGCCTTTTGAGAAGGCTTGTGGTCACAGCCGGTGGTCACGTGGAGGGAAAGCTCGTGCCTTGTGCTTGTTCATGCAGGTGGGGTTTCAATGGAAGGACCTGTGGTTATAAGTAGAGAAGGTTCTAGCAGCGAATCAAAGAGCCATTTCAGCTCAAAGGAATTTGAACGATTCTTAGACCGGGAGGTCAAGTGGACCCTCTCGAGGTAGAGGTTCTACATAATAGGTTTTTTTGTGCATAATTGATTCACTTGTCTTGGTATAGATTGTTGGTACAATTTGACATATTTCTTTCTCTCTACAAGTTGTGTAATACCCCTAGCCCAAACCCCAACTATAAATGTAAATACAAATTTACTTAGGTTGGTGAACCGGGATTCATAAAGGACAATATATATCTATGATGTAAATGTAAATGTATTCACATTCCAATATTAATGAAAAAAACATCATTGCATGCAGACCAACCATGTAAAAGATTATGTGGGACTAAATTCCACTAGTTAGGGAAAGGAGACTAAAATTTAAGGATATGGGGCTAAGATAGGGGGCTTAATCCCAAAGGAATATTATATTAATATTCCTTAAAGTATAAGGTATGTATAATTATTTTATCCTAATTTCTAAGGATGGGGACAAGTGGGCCAAAGTATCTCTCAACATGACAAGTGTCAAGTAGGAAACATGCATACAAAGAGTTTGGGCGTAGTGCATTTTCCATTCATTCCATCATTTTCCTCCATTCCTTCACTCACCGATTTCAAATTTCCTCTGAAATTTTATGTAATATCATTATACTTGTGTTGTACCTGAACCAATACCATAGTTGTGATTGTACCTATACCTGTACTTGTACTTCTACCTGGTTATCTTAGGAGCTGGACCGAAGAAATGGGTTGTCAGGATCATGTGATATTAAAGAGGTGGGTTTTCAGTCTCATGGGAAATTCCCTCCATGTGAGAGAATTGTTGAGAATTTATCTATCGAAGGTGTTATACTGCAGCTACAGGGCTCTGAGACTTCCTTTCCAGCATGTTGTTGAAGTCTCGGAAAGGAAATGGGGCAGCCAAAGGACTGTTGAGTAGAGAAGGGCACATTTCCTAGGGTGGGATAGGCATGTGGGGAATGAGGGATTATAGGATGTTAGCTCGAATTGGGACATGTGATGTATTTTTTCCTGTTTCTTGAGATACATCGGTCTGGCTACAAATTCCTTTCCCTGGGTGGGGTTTAATCCCAGTTCGGGGGTGACCCACTGAAGAGAGTTTTGAACAATGTGGTCTAATGTTGGGAGGAATGTGGAAGGTATGCACACAGTTTGTGGCCTTTGTTATCAAGATAAGTGTCAATTGTGTGTTAAATTACATGTTGGATTATTATTTATACATTTATTTTTATGGGTTTTTCCTCTGTGTGCTGCATGTGTATTTCTATTATTATTCTGTATTAATTTGTGTATTTGAAGAATATCTTTATTCTTTAGTTTTGTATACCGTTCAAAAAAAATTCATATAATAGACCAATAGGTGGATGGGGATGCTACAATATGGTATTAGAGCTCCAGTTTTCAACATTGAGCTTGGATGGTCCAAGCAAGTTGAAATTGAAGCGAAATTTCACAGAGAATCAATTTTTAAGTGGCCAAATTTCAAGTTATTTGGTTCTAGGAGGGTGTTGTGATCATACTTGACTATGTTCAAAATATCAGGAGGTGTAGCAGTTCCAGAAAGAAAGAAGAGGCCAAGGAGTCAAACCTTCAGTGGAGAGATCAAAGGTCTATCATCTGAAAGATTTAGAAACCACAACTACCATTGATTTTTGGCTACAAGATTAGATATGGGTCATTGGATCAAACTCAAAAGAGAGGAGAAGTGCACAATGAAGGAGATCAGATCCTATTCATTGTATCTGAGAATGGGAGAAAGAGGGTCATCGATCAAGGTTCTCAGGTAGTGAGTCTTGGACAAAGTGGATATGATCTCAGTCATAGATCCCATTGTGGAATATGATCTGTAGATCTCACGGTTTGGTGATTCAGCGCTCTGGGAGATTTTAGTCCTTGTGTTGCTAAGAGGAGAAATTATCGAAGCCCAGAGTCGCAAAACAGATCTCAGTTGTAGATATCAGAGTGAAGCGGGGGTTGTTGATTGGTAGCCCTTCGGTGTTTGGGTATTCGAGATATTTCAAAGGTATTCATTGGAAAGTGGTCGAAGGCCCGAATCTCTGAAGTATCGGAGTTAATCCCCACCATTGATCTATCGGTAAGTCTCATTAATTGATATTTTTCCTTCATAATTGTGACGATTAGGCTATTCAGAGGTGTGTTCATGATTTGGATAAAATAAACTCGAAGACTGGAGTAAATCCTGACCATTGTTTTGTCGTGTACACCTGTCAGCATATTATCAAGTATTTGGCCCTCTAGAGGATTGTAGGAGAAATTTTTTTTGTTGTGGAAATCCCCAAAGTCTGAAGCCCGGAGTCAACCCTAGTCTTTCATTTATAGGGACACGTGAACTATGGATCTTCACCCTTCACCAATTCGGTGTTTGGAAGTTTGGGAAGTTGGGGGTAATTAGCAAAAAGAATCCCTGAAACCTAAAGCCTAGAGCTAATCTCAGCCACACGATGTAGGAGGAGTGAGATTCATAGATTTTCACCCATCGCCAGTTCAACATTCAACAATTTGGGAGATAGTGTGCATTGGAGTCTCATAACTCCCGAAGAATGGAGTCACAGACTTCCTCTAAGTCATATATCTTGGGAGGAAGAATTGACCATTGATCCCCAAACCCTTCAGGAGTTCACCACTTCGGCATTTGATGGAATTGGAAAGTGTTGTGGTTAAAACCTCTGAAGCCTGAAGTTCCAAATCACTAGAGTAACAAAGCTCTGGATAGCGCCTCTCCCGGAGATCACCACTTCGACATTCAAGAGAATTGGAAAGTGTTGTGGTTAAAACCTCTGAAGCTCGAAGTTTCATAGTGTCAGAGTAACAAAGCCCTAGATAGCGCCTCTCCAAGATTTTTCCACTTTGGTATTCGGAGGAATTGGAAAATGTTGTGGTTACAACCTTCAAAGCCCAAATTTTTAGAGTGTTAGATTAACGAAGCTCCAGATAGTGCCTCTCTAGGAGTTTTCCATTTCGGTGTTCAGGATATTTGGAGTTTGTTGTTGTAAGAACCTCTGAAGCCTGAATTTCTAGATTTTCGGAGTCCTGAAACTCTCAATGCCACCTTGTGTCTAAGCACCTATTCCTAGCATGTGGTCATATGAGGTTTTCGCTGAAGTAAAGGGGCCAACACCCAAAATTTGATTCTAAGGTAAAAAGGGTATTAGAGAAAAGATAACACACATTTTTGTTTTGTTAGACCTACATAAATAAATAAAAATGGCCTGTGTACATTATGATAAGATCCATCATGGGTCCAAGAGCTAATTCAGCTCTGAAGAAGATCACATGTACAAGGATTTCCCTCACAGAAAGGACAATTTTCAAATAACCATAACTTTCTCTCAAGACTCAGAATTGATCATGGAAGCAGGCATTGGAAAGATATTGGATAGTATAATATAACTATTCACCCAGAAAATTGATCTGGGTAGCCAATTTTTCAGGAAATCAGAAGAAATAATTATGATGCATTACCGAATCAGAATTGTAGATAATTTCATGAATTGTTAAATCAATTATCCTAACAAGTTTTGTTGGCTTCACATTTTCCATAGTTAGCAACAATTAGATCATAACAAGATCAAAAAAGAGTTCATAATCATGGAAGATACATAGGGGTATTACATCGAATAAGATGAGATCAAAGGGATGTATGTCAAGATCGATAATGAGGGTACAAACTCAAATGGACATGGAGAAGGAAAGTAAGAAAGGATGAACTTGGTAGAGGCCATTAAAAGTTTGCAAAAACATGTCCAAAGTTATAAATCTAATAATGAGAGGCTTATGAAAGCCAAGGAATAGTAGGAGGACTTCAACATAAAGTTAATGCAGATCTTGGGAAGAATAGAAAATAATATGGATAAGGATAATTGTTAATGTTTTTGCCATTATTATAGTTCTTTGCATTTCAATAGATAATAGCAACATAAGAACAAGATCACTGAGAAATACACATTCACAAGAGACACAACATTTATCCTGGGAAGCCCTCTAGGGGAAGAAAACCCAGCAAAACTTCCTTAATATAGATATCCAATACAATGCCAAGAGATCTCTATGCTAAAACAGAAAATCCTCTCCAAGATATGTGCCACTCTCTCTCTCTCCTTTGCTAGTAACAGATCAGAACTTGTCTCTCAAACTGAGAAAGTGAGTTGTGATCAAATGAGGCACTAGTCTCCTTTATTTATACAATTTCTGGCACGTGTGAAGTGTATTTTCACTGGCAGGGCCGACTTCTCAATCTGTGTGGGTAAACCCACCTTTATTATATTTATGGGTCTTCTTATTAACTGTTGGGGCCGACTTCTTATTCTGCCTATTATAATTGTTTGTTGACCAATCTGCAAAAAGAGATTTGGTCCTATTACAATATCCGACATGATCAATCCACAATGGGGATTGATCCTATAAATAAAATATCAATAATAATAAGAATACTCTTTGCAGTTACATAATTTCAACACTCCCCCTTAACAAGAAGGGTATTCTTCAGCAGCATCATGTGAGAGAGAGAGGACAACATCATCAATAGCATTAGGTAGGAGGAAAGCATCATCAATATCATCTTTGTTGGTGTATCCATAAATCATTGGAAGTTTTCTTCATCAGCAACATCGTCATTCTCGAAAGAATGCCATCATCATCTGCATCAATATGTATCAGTATAAAAATGATACCTCATCACACCACTGGGCTGGCCCATCACAGTACTAGATTGTCTCTATGTCATAGCTATTAAGCTGGTAGCTCAGTGCAAGTCACATCTTGCTTTATGTCTAACAACTAGGTCAGAAGCAAGGTATATATCATCTTGCTTTACGTCTCAAAACTGGGTCAGAAGCAAGGAACACATCATCTTGCTTTACGTCTAACAACTAGGTCAGAAGAAAGGAATCATCTTGCTTTATGTCTAACAGTGAGGTCAAAATCAAGGAACACACATATCATCTTGCTTTACATCTAACAATGAGGTCAGAAGCAACGAGTCATCTTGCTTTATGTCTAACAGCAAGGTCAAAAGCAAGGAATCATCTACTCCCCCTTTCAGACTATACCAAGCTTATCTAGAAAGTGTTCAAACTTTACATGAGATAGAGGCTTGGTCAACACATTAGCAACTTGTTCATCTGTGCTAACATACAGGAGCTTCAAGGCTCCTCTTTTCACCATGTCACGGATGTAATGATAGAGAATCTCTATGTGCTTCGACTTGTCATGGAATACAGGATTCTCTGTCATCTTTATACAGCTCTGGTTGTCACATAGGATCGTGGTTGCTTCCATCTCTAGGTCAAATAGGCCGGTCAGCAACTTTCGAAGCCATATAGCTTCACAGCTAGTAGAACATGCGGCAATGTACTCTGCTTCCGCTGTGCTGAGAGAAATACTGGATTGCTTCCTACTCTGCCACGAAATCATGGATGATCCCAAACTGAAACAACATCCTGAAGTGATTTTCCTATCAGAAACACTTCTTGCCCAATCTGCATCAGTATATCCAATCAATGTGAAATCATGATCCACATCATATCTAAGACCATAATCTATCATACCTTTGAGGTACCTCGTCACATATTTTGAAGCTATTAGGTAAACACGTCTGGGTTCTACTAGAAACTGAATCAAGGTGTTCATGGAAAAACAAATGTCTGGTATGGTGTTCATCAGGTACATCAGCAATCCAATAATCTGTCTATACAGTGTGACATCAATCAATTATGACGACGTATCGACCAGCAGCTTCAGCTTCACTTCCATGGGTGTATTCATGGGCTTGCATTCCAGCATATCGAATCTCTTTACGATTTTGACCGTGTACTTCCCTTGGTTAAGGAATATCCTCTCAGGACTCTGCCATACCTCAAGACCTAAGAAGTAATGCATTAGGCCAAGGTATTTCATTTGAAATTATGAGGCAAGTCTCTTTTTACATTCAGCAATGAGATTTTTTTCTCCAGATAAGAATAAGTCATCCACATATAGTAGTAAGATTACTAGCTCATTATCCATAATTTTTGAAGTAGAGATTTGAGTCTGCTTTACTCTTGGTAAAGCCTAAGCTCGTCAAGAAACTATCTATACGACCATACCAAGCTCTAGGAGCTTGCTTCAATCCGCATAAGGCTTTCTTTAATCTACAGACATGGGACTTCCTGTCTTCAACCTCAAATCCTTGAGGTTTCTTTATATACACTTCTTCTTCGATGACATCGTTTAGGAAAGTTGTCTTCACGTCCATTTGGTGCAGATTCCACTTCATCTTAGCTGCAAGAGCTATGATGTTCCTGATCGAAGTGTATCTAGCCACAAGAGTGACTGTCTCTTCATAGTCAATGCCTTCCTTCTGGGAAAAGCCACGAGCAACAAATCTTTCTTTATACTTCTCAATACTTCCATTAGCATCATGTTTTATTTTTAAGAGCCATTTGGAGGATACCACATCTTTATTCTTCGGTCTGGGAACTATTTCCCATACTTCGCTCTTCATAATGGATTGGTATTCCTCTGTCATGGCATCTACCCATTCTTTTCTTTGAATGGCTTCTTCAAAGCAGGGAATCCCCTCTTCTAGGAGATCACACATCAAAGCCATATAACTGGAGAATGGCTTTTCTCTTTTCACCTGTCTCATAGTTCCTTCGGGAACACCATATTTCTCTCTATATTGAATAAGCTCTCTAGCCCAAGATGTCTTTCTTTTATGGAGGATCGTCATCTGAGGAGGTTCTTACACTTCTACTATATCATGGTCTTCTAGAAGTTCCTCATCAGGGGAAGTTACGACTTCCCTCTTTGGTTCTGCAGCTCTGGGAACCTCCCTCATTGCACTATTGGGGATTACGGGTTCCTTTTCATATACCTCTTCAAGCTGGCACAATTTAGATTTCTTGAGCACTGCATCTTCATCAAAGGTCACATCCCTGCTGATCTCAATGTGATGTTGACCTGGTATATAGATTTTGAAGGCCTTGGAGACCTCATAGTATCCCACAAATATTCCCTTCTTTCCTGAAGGGTCCAACTTGTTTCTCTTTTCTTTAGGTATATGAATAAACACTGGACAACCAAATATTTTAAGATGTCTTACCTCTGGCTTCTTTCTGGTGAACATCTCTTCCAGTGTCTTGAGCCCAAGTGCACTATGGGATAGTCGGTTCTACACATAAATAGTTTCCATTGCTGCTTCTGCCCATAAGCACATAGGAAGATCTTGATCATGGATCATAGTCTTCATAGCTTCCAGTATGGTTCTGTTCTTCCATTCAGCTACACCGTTTTGTTGTGGATTATAGGGAGTAGTGAATTCCCTCTTGATTCCAACATCTTTTGCAGAAGTTCACAAACTCTTTTGAGGTATATTCTCCTCCATTATCTGACCTGAGTATCTTAATCTTTCTTTCATAAGGGTTCTTTATCAAGGCTTTGAATTCCTTGAATTTGTTGAACACTTCAAATATATCCAGGTCTTACGAGAATAATCATCAATGAATGATGCATAGTATACATACCCACTAATGGAGGATGACGGCATTGGGCCACATACATCTAAATGAATGAGTTCTAGGACTCCTTATGCCTTGTTGTCCCTCTTCGGAAATGGGTTCTTAATGTTCTTCCCTTGTGCACATCCATTGCATACGTCTTCATGGTCACCTATGAGTTCTAGTAAACCTATGACCGCTTTGCATATGTATGGTAGTGCCTTGTAGTTGATGTGAGGTAATCTTATATGCCAAGATTCTTCAATGGCGTGGGTCATGGCAGCTTTTGAGTGACCCTTTAGCTCATGCAAGTCACCTTCTCCTCCTCCAATGATGATTGCTTCATTTATGGTCTCTTCTTTAGCATGTTTCCTTCTGCAACCTTCACTATAGCTTCCTCAGGGTTATTACATGTGACCTGGAGCAAGGTCAACAAAGCAACAAGCAAGAATAATATCCCTCTGATAATGTAAAGAAATAGCACGGACAATCATCACAATAGATCCTTTAGAGCTATCACTTATAATTTATCTGAAGCAAAGATTAAAGGTAAGGAATACAATATGAAATGAGGTCAACACTCTCATAGTGTTGTGACCAAGCATTCTTCAATGGAAACCTGGAACTAACACATGAGGTTTCTCTTAGAGGAGGTGTTAGTTGTATCGGGCAAAGTATTTACCTCTATATTCTCACATGCTATCAAGTATAATACTTTACGATGACTGTTATCTCAACTATAGTCATTAGCTTGTCATGTGTACCTTTGAATCTTATTAATCTTGATTAATCAAACCTGGAGCCTTGTCCTTGAGAATGAGTGCTTTCCTTTCTTCTAGGTCTCCTTCACTCAAGTGACAAGTGCTTTCTTCAACCTGTCTTATGTACTGAGACAATACGTTATCTTGACAGAAGGTTAGGTTAGAGGATAAGCTCTATGATCAACTTTTAATCCTTCTAATAATTTGATCATAGCTTCAACATGCAACACTGATCAAGATAATGTTATGACAAATAGATGCATATCAGAATAATCACACCTAGGTTGCATCATTCCTCTGAATGTGTTGGATCTTGAGATCCTTCTGGATCTATGGAAAGAGATCCCTTCTCCTGCAAATACTCTTTAGGGTTTAACCATTAAAAATATGTAAGTACATACCTCTGATAGCATTTGCAGGTAGTGGCTCCATATGGTAGCAGCGGTAATCATTGCCAACTCTTAAGAAAAATTCAAGGGTAATTGCAACTGGATCTACGGCTGCAACTGCAACTGGTATTGCAACTGCAACTGCAACTACAACTTAGGGTTTTATGAGGAAACCCTAATTTTTCAAACTTTGAATTTTGAAATTCTGATCCAGGGGATAGATGCACTGAGCTGAGACGAGTATGTTGGTGTAGTCATAATTTTGAAAAACCAACTTTTACCCCCTCAAACTTGATCTGTGGATTTCTAGACTGGTGCTTCTGGTTTTTTGGTACTTTTGGTACTTTGGTACTTCTGGTACTCTGGTTTTCTGGTTTTTTGGTACTTTGTGAAACTAGCGTTTCACTTTCCGGAAGATCCAGCCACTGAAAAGGTGCGTTGATGATGCCAAATTGATCCTTAGGGGTGGGTGCAACTTTCTAGATAGTTTTAGGGCTTAAAAGATTCACTTTTGAAAACCCCTAATTTGCAGGTACTGCAACAATGACGTTTTTCTCTTGCGAAATATGCTTCCTTCAGGTTGGCTCTGAAACCATGTTAATGTTTATGCCATTATTATAGTTCTTTGCATTTCAATAGATAATAGAAACATAAGAACAAGATCATTGAGAAATACACATTCACAAGAGACACAACATTTATCCTGGGAAACCCTCCAGGGGAAGAAAACCCAGCAAAACTTCCTTAATATAGATAGCCAATACAATGCCAAGAGATCTCTATGCTAAAACATAAAGTCCTCTCCAAGATATGTGCCACTCTCTCTCTCTCTCCTTTGTCGGTAACAGATCAAAACTTGTCTCTCAAACTGAGCAAGTGAGTTGTGATCAAATGAGGCACTAGCCTCCTTTATTTATACAAGTTCTGGAACGTTTGAAGTGTCTTTTCACTGGCAGGGCCGACTTCTCAATCTGGGTGGGTAAACCCACCTTTATTATATTTCTGGGTCTTCTTATTAACTGTTGGGGCCGACTTCTTATTCTGCCTATTATAATTGTCTGTTGACCAATCCGCAAAAGGGGATTTGGTCATATTACAATATCCAACATGATTAATCCACAATGGGGATTGTTCCTATAAATAAAATATCAATAATAATAAGAATACTCTTTGCAATTACATTATTTCAACAATAATGAGTCAAGAAAATCAGGAAGTCACATGTCTCACGATGAGAGGAGAAGACCAATAAGTGTTGGTAGAAATCACCATCAATCCCCAAGGCATTCCATTGGGATGTCACACAGTAGTTCGAGTGGAGGAAGCATAAGAGGAGGTCTGGGGTGGATGAGCTACAAGGAGAAATTAAAAAAATCAAGCCTCCTACATTTGATGGTGACCACAAGAAGGATGAAGATGCAGACACATGGCAGCTAGGCATGAAGAAGTATTTTCAATTGCATAATTACTCTTCACACTCAGATGGAAGAATTTCCATCTATCATCTCAAGGAAAAGGCATCCATGTGGTGGGACCAATTTTTGCAAGTGCAACACATCGTTGAGAAAAATGTTACTTGGAGGGAATTCAAGAGGTATTTTCAAAATAAATACTTGACTAAGAGATACTATGACAAGAAAATAAAGTATTTCTTTGAACTCAAGCATGAGAGTATGACCATAGATCAATGTGAAAGAAGTTTTTTAGAACTGCTGAAGTATGTTTCTATCATGAAGGAAGAGCTCATTAAGATTCAGAGGTATTTGGGTGGGATTCCATCATTTATCGGTGAAAAGATACAATAGTATGATCCCAAAACATTGGAGGATACCATAAGGCAAGATAAATGCATTTATGATCAACATAAAGGAAGGACAACTTTCCAAAAATCTTGGGAAGACAAGAACTAAAGCAAGATGGAACAGAGGAAAAAGGTGACTAAGCCACCATTCTTCGGAAATAATCCTTAGGGACAACCAAATTCTAGAGAACCCAAAATGATTGAGACAAGGGGGAAAATACCAAGGAAGCCACCTATTCAATGTTGGGGTTATGGGGGAGATCATATGTATAGAGTGTTGATACTGAGAGAGGGGTGAATCAATATCAAGTACAATTTGAAAACTTTTTCAACCTATAGTTCAACCAGTTTATATATTCAATTATATCCAATGATAAATGAACAATAGTTTAAGCTTTACACCAATAAACCACAATACACCATGCACAATATATGAGAAATAATCAATAATTATTGTTCAAGGGAAGTAATGACTTCCAAGGGAAGCTACAACTTCCAAATATAAAGGGAGGGATAAACCTCCAAAAGGAAGATACAATAATCCAATATCAAGAGAGGGTTGACCTCTCCATCCTTTCCCCTTCCTTCCACCCAAGAATATATGAGAGATAATAAAACTTTACATTAAATTGTCACCATCAACCAACCATCACATAGAACCTGATAATGCTTCATGAGACTTCTTCAACTTCTGCAATTATTCACTTCTTGGAATACTCTGATCCTATAGATAATATTACTCAATGTCTTCTATGAAAATCCTCCAAGTTTCATTCCTTGAATCCTCCCAGAAAAGGAGTTATATAGAAAAAGGTAGACCTTATTCAATTCTGGTTTATTGAGGAGAGCGAACTTGTATAGAATCCCCCACGCTCAATATTTAATATCAGATTCTGAAATTTGTACACAAGAAACTAAATCTTGTACTCTTTCCAATGCAATTGGTCTTACTTAATTTTTATTATCTATGAATAAGTTATGACTATTTTACCCAGAACACTTGTTTACGACTAGCTTCAGGACTAGTCAAAAACCCTATCTTCCACATAGTGTATCTCCAAAATTACAGTGAATAAAGAGATGAAATTGTTACCATAGGTACCTAGATATGTCTTCTCAATAGCCTTTGAATTTAACCATCTGAATTGCTCGTTCTAGAAAAAACTTTATAGCGAAAATGGTAAGATGACATGTAAATAACATACCTTAGAACACATCACCAAGAGACTTCATCCTCCCTTGAAATCTAGCCTTCTTTACTTCAGATCTCCTCTGAAATTTGACTTATATCTCCTTGTTCATTAACAAACTTGTTTGTTTAAAATGAATGTATAATAATATGGATTTATACCCTTTATGTCACTTCCTTTTAACATTAGGGTCGACATGTCGCTTTTGCTTGAATTTACATTGTCATCTTCAAAAATTCATTTCTCCTCAATCGTGAGGATCCACGTGACGTGCCACATACCACCGGAAGTGGAATGAATTATGTTATACATCCATGAGTGTTTTATTTGCATGTGTAATTTCTTTCATTCCTATCTACTTCGATCAACTATGGGGTCCAAAATCCAATGGCTAGGTTTGACATCAATGACAACAACCAATCTTTCAACAATCTCCCCCTTTGTCATTGATGACAACACTCATGGTCCCCCTGTCCTCATGCTCCTAATTTCTCTCTGCCTTTGAAATCAATGGAAAAGGGTGGGGCTTCTCCCCCTGAGTTTAATGGAAAAAGGTAACTCTCTTCTTTGGGGTTTCTCCCCCTGAACATATAGCACTTAATAACACTTCACTTTTATGGTCTCTTTCTTCCTTGGAGATTTTTTTGGATCTAGGATG
This sequence comes from Picea engelmannii, assembly GCA_009831015.1. NCBI lineage: Eukaryota > Viridiplantae > Streptophyta > Pinopsida > Pinales > Pinaceae > Picea > Picea engelmannii. The sequence continues at coordinate 157,409 of ML788747.1, read as the reverse complement.
TATATGTTACTTGGTATTATTGTTGCAGTTGCAACTAATATTCCTAAACCTTATTCTTTGATTTTGCATATTTGTGAGTTAAACATGAGAGTATATCCTTGATGACACATTTTACTAACACTACGTAGATTATGCTTCAAGTATTCAACCAATAGGACATTCGTTTATTTTACATTTTTGCTTCCAATATCTACTACACCTTTTATAAGTATTTTGGCAGATGATTCATCCCCAAATGAAACATTGCCACCCTTTCTCTTCAAGATGATGAATTTTTCTTGATCCTCGGTCATGTTTGAAGAACATCCACTGTCTATGTACCATTTATCTTCTTCTTTACATTCTTCAGTGGTCAATGATAGTCGACAATTTTCATTGTTTGGAATCTCTTTCCTTCTCCATACTATGGTTGGCATAGGGAAATTTGGCATAGGAGCATCTTCATTCATATATCTGCAATCTCATGCTTTGTGACCAAGATAATTACATTTGTAGCATACAATATTTTTGTCCATCAATGGGGAAAATGAATTATAACTTCTGTTGACAAATCCATGATTGTTTCCATATCTTCTATTTACACCATTCATGTTTATTACATAGTTGTTCCTTTCATTGATTATGCAATTAATTTCCTTATGTCCAAAATTTGTGCAAGTATAACAATGACCAAGAAAGAAATTTTGATACCTTGGAGTAAGTGACCTTTGTGATGTAGTCCATCTGGGTTCATGATCTACTATTTTGTAGTTTCCTTCATACTGATTGAAGCTGCTTTGATTCCTGAAGGTAACAGGTCTTCTTGGATATTCATCTCTTTTGTAATCATTCCTTCTTTCTCGTATCCTGGTCCACTTCTCATCAACTGTTTGTGTAGAGCTTTCTTAAACCTTCTTGTTGGTATTTTCATCTTCTTTGTATGAATTTTCACCCATGTATCCAAGATGTGTTAAGTCTTTTGGCACTTCCGCCTTTCTTACGCTCTTCCTCAATGAGACAACTTATTGTTAAGGTTTCTCACAGTCTTCTTCTTTCTTCATCATTTGGAAATTTCTTACTTCTTCTATTCTTCTTGCTTCTTCGAGTAGAGTTTTCAAGGAAATGGTTTCTTCTCTTAGTTTATCAAAGTCTTCTAATTGTTTCTTCAAGATTTAAACTATATTTTCACAACTACCCAATTCACTTCTTAGTTTTCTATGTGTGTTTCTGAGCTTGCTATTTTGAATTTCAACATGCTTCAATTTTTTAAGATTCTCATCTTCTTGTTGAATCATTTATGCTTTATGATTTTATTCTTCTTCATTAGAATTTTCTTCTTCAGTATCATCTGTTTCAATCCTTGTATAAAGAAATTCAAATTCAACATGTCCTACTCCTTCACAATTAAAGCAAAATAACTGACCTCTATTTGCTTCTTTGAAATATGAGATGTTGTAATTTTCTTCAACTTCTTCTTCTTCTTCTTATTCCCTTGCATAAAGGTATTTTATCTTGTCCCAAATCTCTTTTTTTGATGCACACGATCCCACCTTGGATTTCACTGAATCTGTCAATCCATCCAGGATGGTATCTATTGCCAATTTGTTGTTCCTTCTTGCTTGCTTCTGAGTTCTAGTCTTTGGTTTCTTCAAAGCATTATATCCTGAAGAAACTAAGAACCAAACATATTCCCCAAGAGATTTCAATTAAGTTTCCATTCTATTACTCTAGTATTCAAAATTGCTTCCATAAAATGGTGGAATCCCATTTGGAATGTTGTCTTCCATTTCTTATTAGGATCTTCCTTCTAGTGGTTAAACTATACTGAAGGTAACCTCGCTCTGATACCAATTATTGATACTGAGAGGGGCGTGAATCAGTATCAAGTACAATTTGAAAAAAAATTCAACCTATACTTCAACCAGTTTATATATTCAATTATATCCAATGATCAATGAACAATAGTAGAAGAGTTACATCAATACACCACAATACACCACAATACACCATGCACAATATATGAGAAATAATCAATAGTTATTGTTCAAGGGAAGTAATGAATTCCAAGGGAAGCTACAGCTTCCAAATATAAAGGGAGGAATAATCCTCCAAAAGGAAGATACAATCTTCCAATATCAAGAGAGGGTTGACCTCTCCATCCCTTCCCCTTCCTTCCACCCAAGAATATATGAGAGATAATAAAACTTTACATTAAATTGTCACCATCAACCAACCATCACATAGAACCTAATAATGCTTCATGAGACTTCTTCAACTTCTGCAATTATTCATGTCTTGGAAGAATCTGATCATGTAGATAATATTACTCAATGTATTCTCTGAAACTCCTCCAAGTTTCATTCCTTGAATCCTCCCAGAATATGAGTTATAGAGAAAAAGGTAGACCTTATTCAATTATGGTTTATTCAGGAGAGCGAACTTGTACAGAATGCCCCGTGCTCAATATTTAACATCGTATTCTAAAATTCGTAAATAGGAAACCAAAGCCCATACTATTTCCAATGCAATTGGTCTTACTTAATTTGGATTCTCTATGAAGAAGTTATGACTTTTTTACCCAGAACACTTGTTTATGACTAGCTTCAGGACTAGTCAAAAACCCTATCTTCCACAGAGTATATCTACAAAATTAGAGCGAATAAAGAACTGGATTTTTACCACAAGTACCTAGATATGTATTCTCAATAGCCTCCAAATTTCACCATTTGAATCATTCTAGAAAAAATGTTATAGTGAAAATGGTAAGATGACCTGTAAATAACATACCTTAGAACACATCACCAAGAGACTTCATCCTCCCTTGAAACTCAACTTTCTTTACTTCAGATCTCCTATGAAATTCGACTTATATTGCCTTGTTCATTAACAAACTTGTGTGTTTAAAATGAATGTATAATTATATTTATGTATACCCTTTATGCCACTTCCTTTTAACATTAGGGCTGACATGTAGTTTCCGCTTCAATTTACATTGTCATCTTCAAAAATTCATTTCTCCTCAATCGTGAGGATCCACATGATGCGCTACATACCACCAGAAGAGGAATGAATTATACTATCCATCCATGGGTGTTATGTCTGCATGTGTAATTTACTTCATGTCTATCTACTTCGATCAGCTGTGGGGTCCAAAATCCAATGGATAGGGTTGACATCAATGAAAACAACCAATCTTCCAACATAGAGATTGTCCTCACGGTGGTGAAAAAGTGAGGATTGTTCACAATGTACAACAATTTTATACAGTGGAGGACAAAAGAAGGAATGTACCTATGATCTATGCATCCCTGGAAAACAAGCAAGTTGAGTTTCAGTCAGATATGATTGAAGTGGAAGGTAAGATCAACAACAAAACCATTGCTATTTTAATTGTTTCAGGAGCTAGTCATAGTTATATAGATCCTAAGATGGTGGAAAGATTGCATTTTCCAAGAATTAAGATTGGCAAATGTTGGTTGGTATAGCTGGCTACTAGATATAAAAGAAAAAGTATTGAGATGGTTAAGGCATGTCCAATGGACATGAATGGACTGAGCACCAGGGAATATTTGAACATCATACCATTAGGTTCCTATGACTGTCTAATTGGTATGAATTGTTTGGACCAATATCATGCTATCCTAGATTTCTATAATAAGGAATTTATTTGTTGGGATGAGGAAGGGAACCTAAGGAGAATAGAAGGAATTTGTAGAACAATAATCGTCAGATAAATTTCAACATTGCAACTAAAGAAAAGTTACAGAAAAGGGTGTCAAATATTTGAAATACATATGGAAGAGACACCTAAAGATAAGGTGTCAAATATTGAATATTATGCAGTCCTAAAAGAGTTTGAATATGTATTTAAAGAAATACTAGGAGTACCTGTTATTGGATAAATCAGTGAATGCAGACATAAACTGATCTCCCTAGATCCACCCAGATCTAGAACAAAACAAAATAGGACATGATTCTTTCCCTAAGCTTTAATCATCGAATTTACTATCAAAGAAGAGATGGGTGACATACCTTTGAATATTGCTTCCTTATATATTTTTTGTCCCTACTCCTCTTCGGTGCTCTTGTGATATTGGATCTTCAATGAAACACAAGCCAAGTTTAGGAAAGCCTACGGAAATCAGGCATTTCTACACTGTGTCTTATGTCTAGCCTGTGATGTCCTTCTAAAAACAAGTTTTGTAGAGGAGGAAACCAGCCACTTTTCTCATGAGAAAGATCCTTTTGAGAGTCTGAACACATGCTTGTAGAAACATCACCAAGGTGAACAAAATAATGTGTAACATAATTCCCCCCAAAGTATGAGGCTGAAACTCCTGATAGCCGAAATACCTTGTAAAATGCGTGTGTGTGTCGAGAATAAGAAGCACACCAATTAGGAACCTGCAAACAACCAAGCATATACACAATATTATACCATTTCTGAGGTAGGCATTCTCATGCTCAGACTACAAGTGATTTAAATCATGAATGTCAGTCATGGCCACCAATCATACAATGTGGATCCATGTCACCAAGATTCTACATAGCCACCAGAAATACACTGTGGATATATGCTTGTAGAAAAACTCAAATTTGGACATAGCCATGAGACATACAAAGTGGATCTATGTGTCAATACAAATCATAAATACTTCCTCGCAACCTGGATCGAAACAATGAGATACAGGGTATTCAATCTTGTCATCTGTAAGTATGAATCTAACCATGCGATTATAGGTGCTGAAGTCAAACATGCTAGAAACCACTTGATTACCAACCATTGATGAAAACCATTAACAAGTGTGAGGGAAATAACCATTGATGTCAATGAATCCCAAGGTACCTTAGTACAATCCAACTAATGCAAATAAATGAGATAACATCGAGAACTCAATAAAATCTCTCAATCATGGGTCAATGATGTGAACCCACTGTCGAAAGAGAAGAAACCTACCATTGAGGCATGCAGGTTCTAAGGTACTAATTGATTTCTAGGTATTGTTCCTGGATAATGAGTTGAATTCAACAGGAAAAGACTCATCACAAGAGGACCTTGATGTATCCCCCATCAATGACATGAAACAAATAACATATTTAAGGTAGATCAAAGTGTGAAGATGATTTGAAACTGGCAAAGGGAAGGCCAACATGGTAAGAATTGATAATTGCAGATGGTCGACTCGATAGAAGGTTTGTGCAAGGTTGGACTTCTCTTGAACATATGAACGACACAAAAATGGTATTGGCAACAATGAATCCGAGACGACCCAAGATACAAACTTGCAGAAGTTCAAACGAGAGATAAATGAATTTCCCAACTCAGATTCAATGATGAAGGGGGTGTCATGTTCAAGAGAAACTATTACTGCCACTAACACAAATATAGAGACACATTTATTTCCCAAATTTTGCCCCCCCATTTCTGGTGAGTACCTCTTTATTTTTACACAAGCTTGAGCATGATAACATATGCTTGTTGATGTAATCTCATCCTCTGGACGAGTCCCTCGGAGTATGTTTAACGAACCCTAAGAAGGAGTGGTTCGGTTCCATATAGGTCTTTCGATGTTTGTTTTAATGAGTCCATAGAGAGAAAACTCGGGGGTTTTCATATTTAGAGAGTTTCAAAAACACTTAAAGAGGACTCTCTCAGTTCCTTTTTCATAAATTAGTTTAATGAGACCGAAAAAGTGACAAATTATCGCCCATCAAACATTTTCTTCAAATACTTTTACGAGTGTGAAAAGAACAAGGTCGCTCAACAATATTTTCATTTTTACAGAGTGTGAAAAGAGCTTAAAGGATACTCCATAGGTTTCTCTTTTCATGTTACCATGACAAGTACGAAAAAATGACAAAAGTATACTTGGTTACGTTCTTATTGATTTGCAAGCACGAGAACAAACAAATACTGAGCTCGAGGTTTTTTCTGAAAATCCTAAAAAGTATGTGTACAAGTGACAAACGTAATTTTTTTTTTAAGAAAAGTAGTATTTCATCGTTCAAGCTCCAAGATCATTCATCTGTGAAAAAATTACAACACTCGTAATACCATAAGAACATTAGATTTTATATAAAATGAATAAAATACTATAAAATATCAATGAAAAAGTAAAAAGTGAATAAATATAGGTGAAAACTCGTTTTTACCATTCCATTGTCATTTTACCCAAAACTTTGTCCAAAATGCCCTTTTTCACCTCAAACTTCCTCTGTCGATTACGGGAGGCACGAGAAACCATTCGACAAACGGATTCCACTAAAGAGGTAATCTTCTTGTTCTCTTTATTTTCCATGGATGAATTTTCTTTTTCACTGGTTAAAAAATAATTTTTGAGTTGGATTTTAGGCCGGTAGGTGCACATATGGGCCACCGCAGGTGGTGTATATCAGGCCCTGTAGAAACCATAGGTTTCTGTAGGCATCTTTTGGTTCACCTGTGAAGGTTTCTCACTGCATACAAAACTTCACTTGCGACAGACGAAACTCAAAATTTCTTTATGTGTGTTCAACCAATAAAAATTTCCAAGGAAGTGAAATAAAGATCTTGACTTATCCCTATGGTTCCAATGCAGGTTTTTTACTATCAAAATGTTGGAGTGGAGGGAGACAGAACACGAGGATGATGATTACATCACTGGGAATGACCCGAGCATAGTTAATTCCCTCCGACAATGCGGGCTCCTAAAGTTCTTCAAGATCCAGGGCATGAGGGCCCAATTGAGGTTGCTTGAGTATTTAGTCCACATATGGGATGTGGATCAGTAGTTTTTACATGTGGGAGCCCACATACTTTCTCTAGATATCGAGGATATCTATTTTTTGATGGGATTATCACGTTTTGGATCCCAAGTGACATTGACAGGCGAAAGAGGTGGTGGTTTACTGATGAGTGAGTATGTCCATCGGTATTGTGATTTTGAGGTCAAGAGACATAAAGGAAAAGTATATATTAGGGTTGTCTAGGATTTACCCCTATGGACTATCCTATTCACTATATCACATATGGAGAGGAGTGAATCTCATCACATGGACCTCCAGAGTTGCTTCCAGTATGCAGTGGAGTGTATGGAGCCCCGGGTATTTAACTGGTGTGACGGGGTTCTTTGCAGTATGAAGAAACAACTGACAAAGTGCAAGAAAGGTTACCTGAAACAATTCAAGTACGAATCCATTTTAGTGTCCTCCGTCCTCGAGAGGGTTCTACACTTGCACTTATAGGTAGAGTGGGGCTTGTCGGCCCCACGGGATCCAAGGATGAAAAGATGGTGTGACCTCATGGCTCAGCACGTGGCGAGCCCTATTGTAAAATACAACGGCATGTTCTTTGATTGGTTGAGGCCTCAGCGACTAATGGTATATGATTATGCATATGTCAGTTTGGACTTCAGAGGTGACCCAGACTTGGTTCTACATAAAGGTTCTCAATGGGGGAACCTAGGTAAGAAGCACATTTTTTGTTTTTATAATGTTTTTGTAAATTTTGAAATATGGAATGTTTTTTATGTTTTTAATCTGATGACTAATCAAAAACTCTTTTGACAATGCAAACGTAGGACCGCACTGGCCTCCAGGTACAACCCCCATCCAGAGGTGAGGGGAAGCAGTCGAGGTAGCTGGATGGGATGTCGGTGATTATGAGGCAATCGAGTAGAACCTAGAAGGGTTGACAATGGATGTCCTGGATATCTCTATGGATGAGATCCTGAGACGATATCAACACCATACTATAGGCATATCTGGTTCTCTAAGTCGACTTCTTCGTAGGGTGGCATGGGAGGTTGTGTGTTATCGTGAGCAACATTCTTGATGTTATTTTGTATATGAAGCCATGTGATTCACTTTTTGATATTTTGGTATTCGGACAAAAACATGTTTTTGTAAAAAACATTATCGTTATATATACATGAGGATTCTATCATCTTACTTGCTTTATATACAAAATTTGATTGGATTTATAAATGTCTCAAATGTCTGTCTAATGCATAATTATCTAATGAATATATTAATGTATTTAGACATATAGGAATTTTTTGATATTCAATATAATCAAATTGACGCTCCAAGAGGCGAATTCATAAATATACCCTTAACAAAGTAGGACTTCAGATAGCATAGATATTACTTAACTGTAGTACTACTAGCTGTGAATCAAGTTGTACAACCAGGTGACGGATTCCAGGTGAGACAACGTCGGTCAAAAATTTGATGACTACATTGTACTCCGCGATATTTTTAGTTGCACGACTGAGAAAACATCATGTAGACCAATTAGTTCATTCATGGGTGTGTATATTACCCAAGCAATAGATGTTAGGTTCTGAGTACTACGGCTAGATCCATCGGCAAAGCCAATGTAGGGTAGTGAAGACACTGACATCTAGAAACCAAGAACAACACAAGGTAAGCAGTTGGGGGTTGAAACCAAATAAAAAAAAAAGCACACAAAAAGTAGTACACAAGAGTATGATACAATAAAAATACAAGCACTCATGCAAAGACAATCTAAGCATAATACTTATTCAAGTAAATCCCATTTCTGGGTTCACTCAAAGGAATTCCATCATAATCCACTAACGCATAAGCTCCCTTCTCCAACACTCGTTTGACAATATAAGGGCCTCACCACATAGCCTCAATTTTTTTAGCCCATAGTAAATCACGATCTTGTTCATAGCGGAGAACTATATCACCTTTAGAGAAAGCACATGGTGTTGGAGCCGCCCTTGTTTTTAACTCTTTACAATGTTCATTTTTTGATACTTGAAATCTAAAGTTGATTTTCTTTTTCCTTCCAAGATCTTAAAACTCTGAAATCTTGTCGCCTGGACAGCAATGCTTTTTCCCCTTTCAAAACAGATCCATTTCCGCAAGTATGTTCGCGCTTTTTGTTTTATTTTGGGATATCACAAGTCAGATACTCTAATCTTTGAGTTCACAAGTCCCGAGTCGCGAAACTGCGAACTCGTTTTTAATTTTCGCCCAAGACATTAACTAGGGTAAAAATTTTAACTCATGAGTAGACGTTGTCGGGAGTTCGCACCTCGGCGTTCGTCAGACCCAAGTTTTTGTTTTACAGCCCCGAGAGCCGAGGACACGAAGTACTTTTGGGCTAACCCTGGTAAAAGACTAACCATGGTTTAAATTTGTTCTCGGCGCTTCGCCACTCAGCACTTTCTTTCATAAAGTTAAGGCGTCTAAAACCTCGAATCACGAGGATGTGACGTAATTATAGAAAGATTAATTAGTATCCTAATCCAAGATTTTCTTCCCATAATTTGAGCCTTAATTATCGCCATATCGCTGTTTCGCGACCCGGCATGCCATCCTCCCAAAAATTTGTCTCCGAAGTTCCGAGTCGCGATATGGCGAATAAATTAATTATATAATTAATGATGCTCCAAATCACGATCACTGTTAATTAAGCTAAAATCGGTACTCGCAGTCTCGCGAGTTGAAAACTCGAAATGTTTAAAGAAAATCCACGATGCAGCGAACAGCGAGAAAGTTGTGAACGTTATTAAGTTTTGAAAATTTAAAATAAAACAAGATATGTCTCGCGCATCGAGGTTTGCACATTTCACGAGGTAGATACTTGCTCTCCGTACCTCGACTGCCTGTCAAACCGCCAAACATTGATGACATTAATGGAGAATTAGGGTGAATCCACGAATAAATAAGATCAGATTTTATGCAATAAATTTGTTTCTAATTGCGATTTGACAAACTTATTTTGAAAAGTACAAAATTTTCAAATATATACAGGAGTCTCATTTTATTATAATGAAAACATTTTTCATAAGCACGCAGAGCTCATCATTTTCCGATTGAACTAAGTTCTGCATGTATACACAGGTCTATCGCAGAAGAGCGAAAATGCAAGCTTCAACTATGGCTCCACGGAAAGCTGCAAAGGAGAATGTCGAGATTGCAACGCAGGGATCAGACAATGTTGTCGATACTTCACCCCGGAGTGGCGGCTCAGTCCCTAGCTGGTCGTTTGTTTAAGATATTCTTCAATCTGAGTTGGTGAATTATTCAGACTCCGACGACAATGATAACGAAAAGGACGACCTGAACACTAAATACAAGATAGTTGTTCAATCTGGAATGCACCGAGTTGCAACCAGACCACGGTTTCTCCCATATTATGACATGATCAGATGGGCATTGGATCACATAGACCTACCCACCAGAACTATCATAAACGACCAATGGGCCACGGTCGGGACTTTTATACTAGAGCATATCCAAACCATGTATAAGCTCCCAATAACATATGAATACACATATGACGCTGAATTTATGGAGGGATTCAAAGAAAATGAGTGCACTCAATATGAAAAAACCATGCCCGATTTGATAAAAGATTGGGTTTTGCGTGCCGCGAAGTTCAGGGAAAATGACCAGGGCGTATATTCTATCACTTCTTTGGAGCCACAGTATAAATATGTGGCCATGATGACATGTCGTCTATTTGGGAGAGAAGACACCTCGCATTTCTACATCGCGTGGGTGCCTCTCATATTCCGGGTTGCAGAAGGTTGCTCGTTTAATTGGGCAAAGATGCTCTCAGACAGTTTGTTTAACAGGGTCACAGAGTATCGGGAGCAAAAGGCAAGAGGGAGACCATCCTCATTTTTCATGTCTGCGTATATCATGGACGCAATATGTTCCATGACACCATTCCCTTTGATGAATTGGGCTTGGAATCCACTCCAAGAAAATCCTGTGCATGAGTATCATGACAAACTGTGGGATAATAAAGCGAACAAATTCATTTACGAAATTTTCAACTGGGTGATGGTGCCCCTGCACATCGCCATTTTTGTTCATTCGCCACCTCGTATCTCGGACAGCATTGCTGCAAATCTGAGTGGTATCACAGAATGGTACGTAGAAGCAGAGTTTTCCTATTTCAGAGTGTTCAGAGCGACTATTCCCCCGCTTTCGCTACCACTGTTCATCCCCAACAAGCTGGCATGTCACGAGATTGCCCGACAAACAGTGATTGGTGGGGTGAGTAAAGAGCTCAAAGCATCTTCGAAGAAGGTATGGCCGTTTTTCCCTGTTCTGCTAAATTCTTATTCTTTATTGGATTTTGGGCATGCTAAAGCCGAGGCTGCAGCCCTGGAAGACCTGAGTTTGGTCTCCATTGAGTATAAAAAACATGACCCTCAGAAAATTGTAAGCAACCATTTAGCTAATTGTGGGTTGAAGAGGTTTGAACATGAGTGTTCACCCTCGGATGATATTTTCCGAGGGGCGAGATCTTATGGGGAAGTGCTAGTTCAGATCCGATCTTTAGCACCCGAAGATATGGCCTCTGTATTAAAATTTCAAGAAAACAGACGGAGTTGTCTTCCTGTTGTGTTGTGAGGAGGGAGCTCGGACGTTTCTGAGACGGAACCGAAGAATGATGAAGGCACCAAAGAAGCAACTTCTGGTTCAGGAAAAATCCATAATGAGGGGGATCAAACGAATAAACCCAAAGCAGAAACCCAAAATCCAGAAACTGAGATGAAGACCTCTGATCCTCCGAAGAAGCAGGACTCAATCGTCACACCAAGAAAGGCAGCGAAGCAGATCGGTGAACCCATCACTTCTGTCTCCCCCTTGCAGTCAACGCAAGGAAATATAGAAGAAGGATGGATTTTTGGTGAGGAACTAAGGCCTATCAAAGCAGAAGAACTTCCTCTGAACGAGTTCTTCTTTGAAAAAAAGAGAAAAGCAGTTGTGAAAAGGGAGGTTTACCAGGACGAAGGATCGACTGCTAAAAAATTCAAAGTTATGACCGATGGAAAGAACAAAAAGAATGAGGAATTTGCCATGGAGATCATTGAAAGTAAGGTGATCGATGTCGAGGGGTTTAAATCCCAGGCAACCCAGATTCGAAGCAAGATCTCTTCTGCACAGCAGAGTTTGCTCGCCAAAGTAGGAACAATCCGAGAGAATTGTCTGTTGATGCATCGGGTTTCCGAGAACTTGACTGACAAAGAAAGAGATGCAGGAGCGGCTCGGGTCTCCTTCCAGGAGGTGGTAATAGCCACGAATGACAGATTTTCAGCAGGTTCCCCTGGACTCACTCTCCCAGAACAAACTAGAGGTAATATTTTGTTGAAGGACTGGGAGCATAACATTACCCTGGGCAAGGAACAAGCCCAAAAAGTGACCAATTCATTAGAAGAAGCCTTCAATGCTATAGATGGCGAGCTGTTGGATATAGACAGTGGAGGTGATGCAGAAACATTAATCCAAATGAATGTAGAACAGATCTCACTTGATCTGAAAGAAAAAGATGAGAGAGATTTGGACGACATCTCTCAAATGAATACGGTGGACATGGCTCGAGTTGACAAACACTTGGTTCAGCCCAGCGTGCAACTAAGTGCTCTTGATATAATTGATGCACAAATAGGGGACAAGATACAACATTTGGCCCGAGAATGTTATTTCGCCGAGGCCAGCTGTCAAGATGAACCCTCACATCTCGTATCTCAACTCGTGAAAAGGTGTATTGCCTGCACCGAGGCCGCGCAAAGACAAGCACCTAGCACCAATTGAAAATAGAGTAGGATAAAGGGAGCAGTTGCGCTCCTATCGGTTGTAACCGAATTTGTGTAACCGTTGAGAGCCTAACTGACCTGTAAAGTTGTATAAATATATCACAGAGTGAAATAAACGAGGCTGGACCTTTTTGGTATTGATTGTAATAGAGTTTTTGGCAATCGAGAAGTTAATATAAGCAAAATCTGAAGATTCTCGATTCCGTCACGACTGTGTTACAAGTTTGTTTCTTTATGTTTCATGTTTCATTTCATTTCACTTTTCATAATTGATGTGTATTGCTATACTTTAGTACGACCACTACTATAGCGAAGGGATTTCATCTTTTTGTAATTGGTTATTGTCTTTCCTCTGCACCAGCTATCAGCGAGTGTAAGACCAATTTGCATTTACAGAATTATGTATTTATTTACACTATGTCAATTATTTCTATACTAATTTCTTCTTCTGTTTATGTGTGAGTTTTCTCTTTAACAGGAACCTTGCATTATATACAGCTAAATTTTTTTCTCTCACCCCACATCTTTTTATTAAAAATAATACAGTTACGGGAAAGAGCCTTCAAGTTTGCATTCCTATTTTGTTCTTAAAATAAAATTTCTCTTTATTTCAACCAAATTGAAACAGCGTTGAAATATCTCTTTAAATTATTTCCTACGATTACTGTTTCTCCATGACTATACCTGCAGCTACACAACCTAATATTGAACCCAGACTATCTAATCAAACACATATTGCTTTAAATCTTTTCGACACAATCCTTAAAACTGCTAACACCCGGGAAGAACTTGAACGTTCATGGGCAGCCATTGAACAAGATATTACTACTCAGGAACAGTTGGAAGCTAGACAACGAGAACGTAGAAATCCTCATTAGTTTCCTATACCGAAGGTTAGCGAAATCCTTTTATCAATCTTTAACATACTTTCGGATGCCTTGACACTGTACTTTAAGCTTTAAGTACAGACTCAGGAACAACATATTTATGGTGCTGTTGCCGGGGAACGAAGTTACGAAATCTTTTTCTTGGGAAAACGACATTTATTTCGTTGTAAGTGCGACTCTTTGATAGTGAACATTGAGTACACACTTTTTTAAGGATTTTTCAATATTTCACTTGGCGACTCCACGAAAACATAAACTGGCTTCTGGTAGAAAGAGTACTAGACAGAACCTGGATGGCAAGCTGATTACGCCTGCTAATGATCCTGAAAATTTTTTAAGAGCGAGAGGCTCGTTTGAGTCAACCGCTGTAGTTTACAAGCCTAAAAACCCACCTTTAAAGACTAGATGCCATTCAGAACCTTCTACTTCATGCAGTCTTCTTTTTGATACCAAAGATTCGAAGACAAATTTCTATGAATTTAGGAGTGAGACCCATCAGACTTTTCCATCTATAAGTAAGGGAAAGGGTCCTTTAGAAAGATCATTGTCAGTTGACATACCAGCTTTTCTTCGACAGAACTTCCCAGTTTCGCTTGATTTCAAGAAGGCTGTTACACACTCATTTTCTACACCTGAGTTGATGGAAGGCGTCGGAGGAGGTGGTGGAGGCGCTCCTGGTGGAGGAGGTGGAGGTCAAGTAAATCCCCCTCCTCCCAGAGTATTCACAAAGGTAGCAGCGAGATACGCTCCCTGGTTTTTCCCGTTCCCCTCCATGATTTGCCTGAAAACTACATCAAAAATCTTCCTAAGTTCACTGGGGAGGGAGATCTAACCGCAGCCGATCATATAAATTTCTTTGACCAGTTCGCAGACGTCTGTGGTATCGAACACGAGGATGTCTATTCGAGACTCCTTGTCCAGACCTTTGAAGGACAGGTCCAAACTTGGTTTCGGAGCCTTCCCGCAGCTTCTATTCAGATATATGACGCATTGGAAGATGCTTTCCTCAGACAATGGGGAGAGCGAAAAGATCACTTATATTACCTTACCAAGTTCGGTTCCTTAACGAAAACGAACTCTGAAACTGTTATGGAATTTATTCTGAGATTTAACAAACTGTATAATAAAATTCCAGCCGTTGTTAAACCTTCCGAACCCTCAGCCAAAGTAACCTTTGCGGGAGCTTTCGAACCTGATTTTGCACTACTTTTGCTAGAAATAAGAGGAGCCACCCTAAATAGAATGAAAGACGATGCTATCGAAATAGAATCTAATATGATGGCTTCAGGTAAATTAAAGGCTAAAATAGAAACAGTCAACCGTGAAAATAGACGCTATAGGGAACCAGCAGGTCCTTCGGGTTCAAATAGATACACTGATGATAGAGTAGATGATATGGCCCGAATAATTAAAGAACTGTCTAACAAAATCTCTAGGATGGAGTTGGATCAGGTTAAAGTTGATTCTTCTAATAAAAAGGACTTCAGGAGAAACCTAAATCCCCAAAATCAACAGAGACAAATAAAGAATGAAGATCAAAAAATACAAGCTCCACTAAAAAACGAAAATTTTATAGGAGCAAATGACCTACAAGATTTCGGAGATTCGGAAGATGAAGTCGCAAATTTTGGTGATGAATGTTTGCAGCCATTTTTTACCAGGGAAGACTATGAGAAATCTTTAAATACCCCTCAACCGTCTAATGAAGATGAAGAAGGTGATCATACCGACCCCTGCGTATCTCAACCAGAAACAGAAATGATAGCGGCTGATTTTCAACCCAAATACAATCTAAGATCGAAAAATAAGACCACCTCAACTGACCAACCTAAAAGAATCCTTCAAAGGGGTCAATCTCATGAACCTCCTTTGGAAGAGACATTGTTACCCAGAAATAAAATCAAGGTAGCAAAAACTCAAGAGTTCGAGGTGAAAAAAGGTTGAAACCCAAACAAAGGAAACTGGACCAGTAGATAAAGTTACATCTTCGACTAAGATCACGAGTGATAAAGTAATCCAAACAAATAAGTCATAAAGGAAAAGCTCGAAAGTCTTAACCAAAGAAACAGACAAGGTAAATACATCTTTCTGTTTTGAAAATGAATTAAATAAAATTAATATACTGATTCCTTTGGTAGAATTAGCAAAAAACCCCGCTTATCGGAAGCAAATTGCGAAAGTGATGGGTGTCTATGAGTCAGAAAGTCACTCGGATGTTATCAACCTGGAAGACGACAGACCTAACATCACCTTTGGTCCTCATTTTGAGGGATCCAAAGACAACGTTGCTCCTTTCTATATCACCCTGAATATACATGATCAGTTACTGCATAACTGTATGTTAGACTCTGGGTCTTCACATAATGTTATGCCCAAAATTATAATGGAGAGGCTGGGTCTCTAGATCACTATACCCTATGAAAATCTATACTCTTTCGATTCGATAAAGGTTAAATGTATGGGGATGATAAAAGATCTGGTAGTTACCCTGGCTCAGGTCCCGGTCAAGAGTATACTGATGGATGTGGTTATCGCAGATATTCCCCCCAAATATGGTATGCTGTTATCCAGATCATGGGGAGCCAAATTGGGGGGTTCTCTACAATTGGACATGTCATATGCCACAATCCCTATTTTCGGTGGTCAGTTTACCCATTTTTACAGAGAAACAAGATTAGCGTATACCGTCAGTGATCCTCAAAACCCAAATAATTTTCCCATTTACGTTGCAGACCAAGATCTAGGGAATTGCATATTGTCATTTGATGATGGTTTAGATGGGTGTCCAGAAGAACTCGATATGAAGCAGGAATATCTTATCCCCTTGACAGAAGAGTTGTGCAATAATGGTATTTGGAAAATGTACTTCGATGGCGCTTCGTCTTCTGAAGGAGCTGGTGCTGGGGTACTTTTAGTAGCACCTGAAGGTAAGTTTATTGTTCCTTTATCATATCGTTTGCAGTGGGACATAGATTACACCAATAACATTTGTGAGTATGAAGCATTAATCTTAGGTTTAGAGGCTGCAAAGAAGTTAAATATAAAAAACTTGGAGGTTTACGGTGACGCTGAATTGATAGTAAGACAAGTAAACCGACAATACCTAGCCAAGCATCCTAGATTAAGAACATACAGAAATTATGCTTGGGATTTGATGGAGAATTTTTTCTCATCTGTAAAAGTCCATTTTATTCCTCGCATAGAGAATCTACATGCTGACACTTTGGCCAAGGAAGCTTCAACCTTTTCTCCTCCCACGACCGTCAAACTAAAATATCACATTGAAATCAGATATAAACCCTCTATACCAGACAATGTCCGACAGTGGCAGGTCTTTGAAGATGACGAACAAATTCAGAAATTTCTTATGGCAGTAGGTGAGTTCTCTGAAACTCATCCAGACCAAGAAAATCAAAACGACCCGATGTGGATTATGCAAGAGGGGGAAGATCCTGAAACCTTTCGAGAAAAAATAGCGGATCATCGTATGTTGGTCCTTAAAAACAACCAAATTCTGAAAGGTTTAATTCCTTTAGAGAGACTTTTCAACCAGAACGACATACCTGTGAAATCCACTCTACAGCCCCAACCCGAAGAGGTGGAGGACTACGATATAGGAACTGAAAAAGAATCCAGGATAGTAAAGATATCTAAATTCCTCCCTCCCAATGTAAAAGACCAGTATAGAGACCTACTCAAACAATATAAAGATGTTTTTGCCTGGTCCTATGATGAGCTTCGAACGTATGATACTTCCATAATTGAGCACAAGATACCTTTGAAGCCTGGGGTCAAGCCTTTTAGGCAAAAGCTCAGGCAATTTAACCCCATTTTGTTGCCCATCATTGAAAAGGAAGTTAAGAAGCTTTTAGATGCGAAAATAATTGTACCTCTAAGGTACTCAGACTGGGTGGAAAATTTGGTCCCTGTCAGGAAAAAGAACGGAGAAATCAGACTGTGTGTGGATTTCTGAAACTTGAATAGGTCCTCTCTTAAGGATAATTATCCGCTTCCCAAAATGGATCACGTCCTAGAAAGGGTAGTTGGAGCAAATCGAATGTCTATGATAGATGGGTTTTCTGGGTACAACCAAATCGCCATGAACGAGCAAGACAGAGAAAAAAATGCTTTCACCACACCATGGGGTACATTCATGTATGACAAAATGCTGTTTGGTTTGATGAATGTAGGGGCTACTTTCCATCGCGCTATGGACATCACTTTCATAGGAGAAAGGGACAAGTTCGTAGTCATCTACCTTGACGATTTGACAGTTTTCTCTAAAACCGATGAAGAACATTTGATCCATTTAAAATAGACTTTCGAAAAATGCCGCAGGTATGGCCTGTCTTTGAACCCAAAGAAATCACATTTCACTATGCAGGAAGGTAATCTTTTGGGGCATATCGTATCTAAATATGGGATCAGGATCGATCCTAAGAGGATTGAAGCAATAGAAACTATAAATATTCCTAGAAACGTAAAAGAAATTCAATCTTTCTTAGGTACAATAAATTTTTTACAAAGGTTTATACCAAATTTCGCTGAGATTGTCAAATTGATCACAGGAATGCTAAAGAAAGATAACAGAGTAAATTGGACGACCGAGGCTAAATCATCGTTTGTGCATATTAAAAAAGTCATCAGCGAGGCACCTGTGTTAGCAAGCCCAGATTACTTGAAGGATTTCTTCATCTTCTCGTTCGCTTCTGAACATACTATCGCCGCGGTGTTGCTGCAAAAGGATGATGAAGGCTTCAAACGGTCGATCGCGTTTTTTAGCAAGATCCTTAGAGATGCCGAACTAAAATATGATATAATAGAAAAACAGGTGTACGCAATGGTGAAAGCGCTAAAAGCATTCAGAACCTACATTCTGCATTCAAAAATTATCACATACGTACCAACCAGTGTTGTGAAAGATATATTGGTACAGCCAGATAGCGATGGAAAACGAGGGCGTTGGCTCGCTAAAATACAAGAATTTGATCTGGAAGTCAAGCCTACTAAATTGATAAAGGGGCAGGGTTTGGCCAAACTCATGGCTGATTCGAACCTTAGAGCTCTTGATATCAATTGCCTCCAAGGGGAAGACGGAGACACACATTTGCAAGAGCCGGATGACCAGACACATCCAAGCAAGGTTGAAGAAAAATTCATATCGTCAGGCTAGTATAAAGACATAGTTTTCTATTTGTTAAACCTGAAATGTCCAGATGGACTATCACCAACCAAATGCAGAACTTTAAAACTCCACGCTGTAAAATATTGCATCTCCGAAAATCAACTATACTGGAAGGATCCACTCGGGTTCTTACTAGTCTATCTGGTTGAGTCAGAAACTCCACGGGTCATAGAAGAATTTCATGAAGGAATCTGTGGAGGACATCATGCATGGAGAGCCACAGCTTACAAGATCCTGAGGGCCGGATACTATTGGCCGAAACTATTTTCGGACGTCAATGCCAAAGTGCGTGCCTGTTACTCATGTCAAATATTCGCTGGTAAGCAGAAACTCCATGCACTGCCACTTGTTCCAGTCAAAGCCGAAGCTCCATTTCAACAATGGGGTCTAGACTTTATAGGGGAAATTAATCCCCATTCCAGTTCTCAACATAAATGGATTCTAACAGCTACGGATTATTTTACTAAGTGGG
Organism: Picea engelmannii; assembly: GCA_009831015.1. NCBI lineage: Eukaryota > Viridiplantae > Streptophyta > Pinopsida > Pinales > Pinaceae > Picea > Picea engelmannii. The sequence continues at coordinate 138,317 of ML788747.1, read as the reverse complement.
TGGAAGCCATTCCAACCAAAAGGGCAACAAAATCGGTGGTGATCGACTTCTTGGAAGATAACATCTTGTCAAGATTCGGGTGTCCCCGAAAGATTGTTACCAACAACGCCCAGGCCTTCAAGTCCATGGCTATGATCAACTTCTATCAAAAGTACAATATTGTTCTCGGCCATTCCACTGCTTATTACCCCCAGGGAAACAGGTTGGTCGAATCATCTAACAAGAGCCTGGTAAACATAATAAAAAAGGTACTGGATGAAAACAAAAGGTCCTGGCATGTGCATTTGAAGTATGCATTGTGGCAAAACCGCATCAACACTAAAAGGTCTATCAGCATTTCACCATTTCAAGTGGTCTATGGGACCGAGGCGGTTTTTCCTATAAACTTAGAGTTTCCAGTGATGAAATTATGGCAGGATCAGAACGAAGAACCAAATCATGTAACCAGGAGAATTAACCATCTGATCGAGGTTCAACAGCATAGAGTGGAGGTTGATGAGAAAATGTAGAAGTACCAGGACGATATGAAAGCATTGTTCAACCTCAAAGCAAAGGACAGAGAATTTCTCCCAGGTGACTTAGTGTTAAGATGGGATAAGAGAAGGGAAGAAGCTGCGAAGCATGGCAAATTTGATCACCTTTGGTATGGACCATTCAGGGTCTCGGCTCTAGAAGGAAAAAATTCCTTTATTCTGGAAAATATTGATGGAGAAGTTCTTAGCGCCCCTGTCAATGGGCGGTATCTAAAGCACTACATGACGTAACAGTCGTCAAAAAAAAAAAAAAAAAAATTGTAAATAAATAAATTTTATTATGAGTGTTTTGTACATATTTATATTTTCGTTCAAACATTTACTTTTAATTTTTGGTTTTCGTTCCTAAACTCTTTACACATTTCCAATAGGATTTGTATTTGTTTTTACAGGATTCCAACTGCAGACGAAACTAGCAGAAAAAATAATGTGCAGGTCGGTGTTGGAAATAGAACGACATAAAACAGGTGATACATAAGATAATTCATAGTCCACAAAGAAAGTGAAAAGAAAAGATAGAGGTGAGCTTTCTCAATACACAGGTCATGAAACGCTGTTTAAGCAAACTAAGGTAACATTTTTCAAATTGCAATATAAAAGGTTAGATAACAGGATTATTTTTGGCTTCATAATCCTTGAATAAAATAATTTGAATAAATACATTAAACCTAAAAACAGTCAGTCGTAATATTCGTTCCTAAATATCTTCGAAAACCAGCCCCGAACTATTGTGACCTTCTGTATATTAAGCCATTGAATTGCTTCCTTGTTTTCTGTCTATCTCCGGGCCTAACTTTTAGCAAGTCACTATCTTCCTGAGTCCTTCCGAAGGGGTAAAAGTTTTTCGTTTTAAACCTCAGGGATTTCGAAACAGATCTTAATAAGAAAGATGGTCTTCACAACTACTTGAACTTCTGCTAGGCGAAGGAACGTTTAGAGCGATCTTAACCTTCCTAGGTTTTTCAACAACGTCGAAAAAATCAAAGCTTGCTTGAACAGGATGTCCCTTAAAATTTTATTATTTTCCCCTGTCTCCCTAAGAATGAGAGTATTGTGAAGGTCAAAGGAAGATTGATACCGAGTAATCAAAATAAGTTGACAGACCTCTGATACAAAATATTACACAGATATCAGCCTTGATACAAACTGATTGCCCCCATCTTCGTGCTTTAAAAGTAAATTATAAGACAGGTGGTGAAAGGAAATTCAGAAATGATTGCCCCCACCTAGTCTATGAAGATGATGAAAGGAAATTAAGAAATCATTGCCCTCGTCTTAGCGTTTAAACGCATAAATTTTTCCGAAGTGGTGAAAGGAAATTCAGTGAAAGGGGCCAGACAACTTCACCGGGGTACTGAACAGGCTCGCTGGCAGTGAAGCAATGTCTGAGATATCTGTAAGGCTGTTATACATGAATATCACTCTACTCTGGTAACCAATGCTTCTAAAAACCTGATCAATACTCCAAATTCGGACAGGAATTCCCTATTTAAAAAATATATAATATCATTCTTTTGATGCAAGTTGAGAATCACAAGATCTGTTGAATATCCTAGGGTCATTTTGACTGTCTTAAAGTGTCCCCAAAGTTAGTAGTGAGAAAGGGAAAGTTGTGAAAGCGACTTCAGCCATGTTTGGAAAGAGTATCTGAGTCGAAAAAAACTTCTCAAAGTTCAAAACGAAGTTTTCCCTCCCTTCTATCCTTTTCATTGAATTTTTCTGTTGATTTTAGCTTATGACTCCATTTACCCAATATTGGCACCTGGTCTACTGTTCTTCCCGCTTGACAGGACGGCGGGATCCCTAGTTGGAGCCTATGTTGGAGCCGCCCTTGTTTTTAACTCTTTACAATGTTCATTTTTTGATACTTGAAATCTAAAGTTGATTTTCTTTTTCCTTCCGAGATCTTAAAACTCTGAAATCTTGTCGCCTGGACAGCAATGCTTTTTCCCCTTTCAAAACAGATCCATTTCCGCAAGTATGTTCACACTTTTTGTTTTATTTCGGGATATCGCAAGTCGAATACTTTAATCTTTGAGTTCACAAGTCCCGAGTCGCGAAACTGCGAACTCATTTTTAATTTTCGCCCAAGACATTAACTAGGGTAAAAATTTTAACTCATGAGTAGAAATTGTCGGGAGTTCATGCCTCGACGTTCGTCAAACCCAAGTTTTTGTTTTACAGCCCCGAGAGCTGAGGACACGAAGTACTTTTGGGCTAACCCTGGTAAAAGACTAACCATGGTTTAAATTTGTTCTCGGTGCTTCGCCACTCGGCACTTTCTTTCATAAAGTTAAGGCGTCTAAAACCCTCACTCACGAGGATGCGACGTAATTATAGCAAGATTAATTAGTAGCCTAATCCAAGATTTTCTTCCCATAATTTGAGCCTTAATTATCTCCATATCGTTGTTTCGCGACCCGGCATACCATCCTCCCAAAAATTTGTCTTCGAAGTTCCGAGTCGCCATATGGAGAATAAATTAATTATATAATTAATGATGCTCCAAATCACGATCACTGTTAATTAAGCTAAAATCGGTACTCGCAGTCTCGCGAGTTGAAAACTCGAAATGTTTAAAGAAAATCCACGATGCAGCGAACAGCGAGAAAGTTGTGAACGTTATTAAGTTTTGAAAATTTAAAATAAAACAAGATATGTCCTGCGCATCGAGGTTTGCACATTTCACGAGGTAGCTACTTGCTCTCTGTACCCCGACTGACTATCAAACCGCCAAACATTGATGACATTAATGGAGAATTAGGGTGAATCCACGAATAAATAAGATCGGATTTTATGCAATAAATTTTTTTCTAATTGCGATTTGACAAACTTATTTCGAAAAGTACAGAATTTTCAAATATATACAGGAGTCTCATTTTATTATAATGAAAACATTTTTCATAAGCACGCAGAGCTCCTCATTTTCCAAGTGAACTAAGTTCTGCATGTATACACAGGTCTATCGCAGAAGAGAGAAAACGCAAGCTTCAGCTATGGCTCCACGGAAAGCTGCAAAGGCGAATGTCGAGATTGCAGCGCAGGGCTCAGACAATGTTGTTGATACTTCACCCTGGAGTGGCGGATCAGTCCCTAGCTGGTCGTTTGTTTTAGATATTCTACAATCTGATTTGGTGAATTATTCAGACTCTGACGACAATGATAACGAAAAGGACGACCTGAACACTAAATACAAGATAGTTTTTCAATCTGGAATGCACCGGATTGCAACCAGACCACGGTTTCTCCCATATTATGACATGATCTGATGGGCGTTGGATCACATAGACCTACCCACCAGAACTATCATAAACGACCAACAGGCCACGGTCGGGACTTTTAGACCAGAGCATATCCAAACCATGTATAAGCTCCCAACAACATATGAATACACATATGATACTAAATTTCTGGAGGGATTCAAAGAAAAGGAGTGCACTCAATATGACAAAACCATGCCCGGTTTGATAAAATATTGGGTTTCGCGCGCTGCGAAGTTCAGGGCAAATGACCAGGGTGTATATTCTATCGCTTCTTTGGAGCCACAGTATAAATATGTGGCCATGATGACATGTCATCTATTTGGGAGAGAAGACACCTCGCATTTCTACATCGCGTGGGTGCCTCTCATATTTCGGGTTGCAGAAGGTTGCTCGTTTAATTGGGAAAAGATGCTCTCAAACAGTTTGTTTAACAGGGTCATAGAGTATCGAGAGCAAAAGGCAAGCGGGAGACCATCCTCATTTTTCATGGCTGCGTATATCATGGACGCAATATGTTCCATGACACCATTCCCTTTGATGAATTGGGCTTGGAATCCACTCCAAGAAAAGCCTGTGCATGAGTATCATGACAAACTATGGGAGAATAAAGCGGACAAATTCATTTACGAAATTTTCAACTGGGTGATGGTGCCCCTGCACATCGCCATTTTTGGTCGTTTTCCACCTCTCATCTAGGACAGCATTGCTGCAAATCTGAGTGGTATCACGGACTGGTACGTAGAAGCAGAGTTTTCCTATTTCAGAGTATTCGGAGCTACTGTTCCCCCGCTTGCGCTACCACTGTTCATCCTCGACAAGATGGCATGTCGCGAGATTGCCCGACAAACAGTGATTGGTGGGGTGAGTAAAGAGCTCAAAGCATCTTCGAAGAAGGTATGGCCATTTTTCCCTATTCGGCTAAATTCTTATTCTTTATTGGATTTTGGGCATGCTACAGCCGAGGTTGCAGCCCTGGAAGACCTGAGTTTGGTCTCCATTGAGTATAAAAAACATGACCCTCAGAAAATTGTAAGCAACCATTTAGCTAATTGTGGGCTGAAGAGGTTTGAACACGAGTGTTCACCCTCGGATGATATTTTCTGAGGGGCGAGATCTTATGGGGAAGTGCTATTTCAGATCCGATCTTTAGCACCCGAAGATATGGCCTCTGTATTAAAATTTCAGGTAAACAGACGGAGTTGTATTTCTGCTGTGTTGCGAGGAGGGAGCCCGGGCGTTTCTGAGACGGAACTGAAGAATGATGAAGGCACCAAAGAAGCAACTTCTGGTTCAGGAAAAATCCATAACGAGGGGGATCAAATGAATAAGCCCGAAGCAGAAACCCAGAATCCAGAAACTGAGACGAAGACCTCTGATCCTTCGAAGAAGCAGGACTCAATTGTCACACCAGGAAAGGCAGCGAAGAAGATCGGTGAACCCATCACTTCTGTCACCCCCTTGCAGTCAACGCAAGGAAATATAGAAGAAGGATGGATTTTTGGTGAGGAACTAAGGCCTATCAGAGCAGAAGAACTTCCTCCGAACGAGTTCTTCTTTGAAAAAAAGAGAAAAGTAGTTGTGAAAAGGGAGGTTTACCAGGACGAAGGATAGACTGCTAAAAAATTCAAAGTTATGACCGATGGAAAGAACAAAAAGAATGAATAATTTTCCATGGAGATCGCTGAAAGTAAGGTGATCGATGTCGAGGGGTTTAAATCCCAAGCAACCCATATTCGAAGCAAGATCTCTTCTGCACAACAGAGTTTTCTCGCCAAAGTAGGAACAATCTGAGAGAATTTTCTGTTGATGCATCAGGTTTCCAAGAACCTAACTGACAGAGAAAGAGATGCAGGAGCAGCTCGGGTCGCCTTCCAGGAGGCGGTAATAGCCACGAATGACAAAGTTTCAATAGGTTCCCCCGTACTCACTCTCCCAAAACAAACTAGAGGTAATATTTTGTTGAAGGACTGGGAGCATAACATTACCCTGGCCAAGGAACAAGCCCAAAAAGTGACCAATTCATTAGAAGAAGCCTTCAATGCTATAGATGGCGAGCTGTTGGGTATAGACAGTGGAGGTGATGTAGAAACATTAATCCAAATGAATGTAGAACATATCTCACTTGATCTGAAAGAAAAAGATGAGAGAGATTCGACCGACATCTCTCAAATGAATACAGTAGACATGGCTCAAGTTGAAAAACACTTGGTTCAGCCCAGTGCGCAACTAAGTGCTCTTGATATAATTGATGCACAAATGGGGGACAAGATACAACATTTGGCCCGAGAATGTTATTTCGTCGAGGCCAGCTATCAAGCTGAACCCTCATAGCTCGTATCTCAACTCGTGGAAAGGTGTATCGCCTGCACCGAGGCCGCACAAAGACAAGCACCTAGCACCAATTGAAAATAGAGTAGGATAAAGGGAGTAGTTGCGCTCCTATCGGTTGTAACCAAATTTGTGTAACCGTTGAGAGCCTAACTGACCTGTAAAGTTGTATAAATATATCACAAAGAGAAATAAATGAGGCTGGACCTTTTTGGTATTGATTGTAATAGAGTTTTTGGTATTCGAGAAGTTAATATAAGCAAAATCTGAAGATTCTCGATTCCGTCACGACTGTGTTACAAGTTTGTTTCTTTATGTTTCATGTTTCATTTCATTTCACTTTTCATAATTGATGTGTATCACTATACTTTAGTACGACCACTACTATAGAGAAGGGATTTCATCTTTTTGTAATTGGTTATTGTCTTTCCTCTGCACCAGCTATCAGCGGGTGTAAGACCAATTTGCATTTACAGAATTATATATTTATTTACACTATGTCAATTATTTCTATACTAATTTCTTCTTCTGTTTAAGTGTGAGTTTTCTCTTTAACAGGAACCTTGCGTTATATACAGCTAAATGTTTTTCTCTCACCCCACATCTTTTTATTAAAAATAATACAATTACGGGAAAGAGCCTTCAAGTTTGCATTCCTATTTTGTTCCTAAAATAAAAATTTCTCTTTATTTCGACCAAATTGAAACAGCGTTGAAATCTCTCTTTAAATTATTTCCTACGATTACTGTTCCTCAATGACTGTACATGCAGCTACACAACCTAATATTGAACCCGGACTATCTAATCAAACACATATTGCTTTAAATTGTTTCGACACAATCCTTAAAACTGCTAACACCTGGGAAGAACTTGAACGTTCATGGGCAGCCATTGAACAAGATATTACTACTCAGGAACAGTTGGAAGCTAGACAACGAGAACGTAGAAATCCTCATTAGTTTCCTATACCGAAGGTTAGCGAAATCCTTTTATCAATCTTTAACATACTTTCAGATGCCTTGACACTGTACTTTAAGCCTTAAGTACAAACTCAGGAACAACACATGGCTTGACATACTTGTCGTATTAGGCTTTTACATGTTTTTTCTGAGCTTCAATAACTAGGGTGGCATGATGACGGGTTTCATCTTATTGCATCAGATACAATAGATGTTCTTCTTCGGCAGAGGTGTTTGGGAAAAGTTCAATGGCTAGATTCAAAGATGGTATCTCACATTCAATAGGCAGGACAAATTCAATACCATATAGTAATTGGAAAGGCTTAAATCCCATGGCAGACTTCATGGATGTCTGATAGGCCCATAATGCTGAAGACAACATCGTGTGCCAACTTTTCTTATGAATTCCTATTATCCGTCAAAGCATAGTAATAAAAAATTTGTGTATTGCTTCAACTTGGCCATTGGCCTGTGGGTAGTAGGGGGTTGAGTTTTCATGCCGAAGACCCAACTTTTTGGTAAGCTCAGACATCATAAAATTTTGAAAATGGCTACCGTGATCAGTGATGATAGCTTGCGGGATTCCAAATCGATTGATGATATGATTGAATATGAACAATGTTGTAGTTTTCTCAGTGTTATCAAATTTAGGCATCGCCTCAGCCCATTTAATGAAGTAATCCATAGCTACGATGATGTATCCATGCCCCCTAGCTGAGTGAGGGTTACATGTCATGAAGTCAATGCTCCATTTTGCAAAGGGACCAACAGAAACTACAAGGTGTAAAGGAGTGGGATGAGATCTTATCTTGTTATTATATGTTTGACAAGTATGGAATTTATGGACGGTAGTAATACAATCTTTAAAAAAAGAAGGACAGAAGTACCCTGCTCATAAGATATTTTGGGCAGTGGCATACCTAGACATATGACCACCACATGCTCAAGAGTGGCAGTCATTCAATGCTTTCTCAGCCTCATTGTAGGTGAGACATCGTTGGAAAATTGAGTCAACACCACGGCGATAAAGAGTGCCACCGAGAATTATGTATTAACGGGCTTGATACCTTATATGATGACGGTCTGTATTAGAAAGGTCAAGCCGAAAAATTTGAGTATGGAGATAAATGATAATATCTCCATACCAAACTTCATCAGAACTGATAAGAAAAAGTGATTCATTAGGTAAAGAATCCTCTGCCACATTTTCTATATCAATCGAGGGAAGGTCATATATCAATTCGGAAAATACCAAATATTTCTTATAATTAAAGTGTTCAAACTCTAAGTCGAACTCTCGGAGAATCACTATCCATTGTAAATGTGTTGAACCTGCACATAATAGATCTAGCTAGAAAATACCACACACATTTGCAGAAAGAAATTGAGAAAGAAGAAGCAAGAGAGAAAGAATCGAAGAATTCTCATTAAACGTATTCCACACTGAAAGGGTGAATAATATACAATAGATATAGGCTACAGAAGTAACTAATGAGCCATAGTGGTGGTCTAGAGTGATCTGGACACACACCAGCAGTTACAGGAGTAAACTGCCACCTAGTTTAGTCTCTTAGGCAGTTACGAGAGTGAACTGCCACCTAGCTGAGCTAACTAGTCAACTAATCTTCAGTTAACTGATTGAACAAAGAGTAGTGAGTTGGTGATGATCCCAATGTTGCATGGTGACAAAACCAATGCAACATCTAAACTCAACTCAACTAGTCAAACTGAAGTGTCAACTTAAAGAGAATATTCTCCAGGTGGAATATTCTCCCCTGAAATATAGGAGATTGGATAATGACCAATTATGACTAATAAACAAGGAATAACCTTAGGAAAAATAAATCCTAGGTGTGTGTGAAGTAACTCCAACACCCCCCCTAAACATCACTATGGTGAAAATAAAGAATGGGTCCCGGCTACAAGGCCATGTTAGGTGCCCAAATACAAAAGATACATTGAAATAAATGAGGAAAAAGGGAAAACCTCATGGGAACAAAACCCCCCCTCAAATTACAATGCATAAAATAAAAAATGATAAGGAACAAAAGACAGTTGCTATGCAACCATGTCCTTCACTCCAAGAAGACCTCGCAACTGTGCAAGTTTGTGCTCTTTGAAGATTTTGTTGAAGATGTAGATGTCTGCACGGATCTAATGAAGTATATGTATCATTTATATTTCCACACATACCCACTTTATATTCTTGTAATGAATAATGTCCAAATAAATTTTGGATGAAATTTTGAAACCCGTACGGTCGTTTTCGGAAAAACGCTGAAAATTTGTTGATATTAAAACGATCATAACTTCACTTTCTGGACTTCGTTTCCGATGATTTTTTTTTTTGAAATTGGATATTTTCCTGAGAGGAATTCAAATATCCAATTGTTCTCTGCAAATTTTGCTCATAAAATATCATAATGGCATCTGATGTGCGCAGATCCCTTTTTTATTCCTGAGATGCATGCATGGTGCATGCAAAAGTGTTTGCATGTGACTCCTGAGATGCATGCCATATATCTTCCACTTAAATTTCAGAAAACAAATCTAAAATGGAGTAGACATCATCTTCAATTAATGGAATACAAATTTTTGTAGATACTTATGTAGAAGGCTCTTCAAACTGAGATGATTTATCTTCCAGTGACTTTTCTACATTCTCTATCTTGTCAACATTTTGCATGCATTCTTCCTTATTCCCAAATAAAACCTCCAATCTGCTCCATAAATCATTTGGAGTGAATTCTTGTGAGTCATCATATACTTGATGGAGAATTTCAGGAGAAATAAAATAGAGGATACATCCTATGGCCATATCTTGTATATTGAGAAAATCATTTTTCTCATCGACGGAATCAGGCTCTACTTCCATTTCCATAGTTATTTGGTACAAGCCTCTGCATCTGAGCATAAGCAAAATTTTTGGCTTCCATTCCAAATAGTTATGAGGCGTGAGAAGTATTTCTGGCGAATAATCCATCTTTTTGTTGTCTTCAATCTTTTGTACCTACAAAAAACAATTTGGTGTAGCTTTTTCTTAGCAGTTCGTCGGCTCTGATACCATGTAAATGTGTTGAACCTACACAGAATAGATCTAGCTATAAAATACCACACGCATTTTCATAAAGAAATTGAAAAAGAAGAAGCAAGAGAGAATGAATCGAAGAATTCTCATTAACCTTATTACGCACTGAAAGAGTGAATAATTTACAATAGATATAGGCTACAAAAGTAACTAATAAGCCATAGTGGTGGTCTAGAGTGATCTGGACACACACCAGCAGTTATAGGAGTAAATTGCCACCTAGTCTAGTCTCTTAGGCAGTTACGGGAGTGAACTACTACCTAGTTGAGTTAACTAGTCAACTAGTCTTCAGTTAACTGACTGAACAAAGAGTAGTGAGTTGGTGATGATCCCAATGTTGCATGGTGACAAAACCAATGAAACATATAAACTCAACTCAACAAGTCAAACTGAAGTGTCAACTGAAAAATAATATTCCCCAAGTGGAATATTCTCCCCTAAAATATAGGAGACTGGATAATGACTAATTATGACTAATAAACAAGGAATAACCTTAAGAAAAATAAATCCTAGGTGTGTGTGAAGTAACTCCAACATCCATTTGGATTACTTTCCCCCTAGAAATTGGCATGTAGTGATATGTTTCATAGGGTTGCAATCGGAAATGACAATGGTCTTACGTAATAATATATAATGACAAAAATGTTGGACAACTTGAAGAACTGCCAAGGCCAGTTTCTCCACATGTAGGTATTTGGCTTCGGTAGTCATGAGACTTCGACTCAAATAATAAATTACATTTTTGTTGTGTGAATCATCTTCTTGGACTAAAACCATGGAAATGGTAGAGTCTGAAGCGGTGAGGTAAAGGAAATAGTCTCGACTATAATTGGGTGGGAAAAGTAGTGGTGTATGGGTTAAGGCAAGTTTTAAAGCTTCAAAGGATTTATTGGCGGTATCGACTGATACAAACACGTAAATTTCTTCAATAGTCGAGTAAAAACCTGTGTTAACTCGGCATAATTTGGAATGAATTGACACAAAAAAATTTCCTTCCCTTGCAACCTTTGAAGCTAGCGTAGTGTGGAAGGAAGAGGTAGATTAAGGATAGCCTCAAAATTCAAAGGGTCCACCATAATTCCATGAAGTGACACAATAAAACCGAGAAGTCGGTCGGACTCCACACAAAAAACACATTTGTGTGTGTTTAAACGTATACCATAGTAACGACAACGAAGGAAAATGGCTCGAAGATGGGCCAAGTGATCTTGGCGATGCATGGAATGTGTTGGTAGATCATTGAGATTTGGTTGTATGATGTGCTTGATATCGTGAAAAGAATAAGAAAAGGCGCGCTGAAAATTCACACCAATGTTCTTCAAACTGAAAGGCAGTTTCCGGTAGGCAAAGGTACCCTAAGGACAAATGAAAGTAGTTTTGTGTTGATCCACGGGAAAATTTTTATTCTGATTATAGTCAGAGAAACTGTCCATTAAAGAGAAGATTTCACTCTCAAAACAATCGTTGACGATCTGGTCGAAGAACGACGTTGGATAATTGTCCTTAGGAAAAAAATTATTGATATCCCTATAATACACACATACTCGGATCGTGCCTTGTTTCTTATTGACCGAAACAAGATTGGAGACCCAATCGGTTAAAGCCACAGGATAAATAAAGTCAGCCTTAAGAATGTTTTCAACTTCGAGCTTGATAGCAACGGATTTACGAGGGTGGACTGGGCGAAGTCTCTACTAGACAAGTTTAGCAGCTAGGTAGGTCTTAATTTCATGCACAATTATATTGAGGTTAATACCCAACATCTCTTGGTATGTCCAAGAGAAAACATCACAAAATTCTTGAAAAATGGCTTTATAAGTGACAACTTCATCATCAGAACATGCGTCTCTAATGTGAACATTTTTTATGACTCTAGGTTTAATGGATATGTCAATAGGAATGGTGGGTGAAATTTACTCAGGTTCCCTTCATAAAGCACATCGTGTGTTGACTCAGGAACAGAGGAAATGACAACAGCGATTGACGGAGTCAAAATCTGTTGGTAACTCTCTATGGTGTGATTCTCTATGAAGAGAATGGAACGATGATGTCCATCGTCCCATGGGGTGTCTTCTATGGACATAACTGACATGACCATCTCATTTGTAGGAAATATTACGTGAAACGGGTTTGGGAGATGAATCACCAAGAGAGGGAGTAGAATGGGTTGCCGATTGAATGGCTTGATAAGCAGATTCAACCAGAATTAAGGGCATTTGTTCACCATATCGAAGATAATCATCGGGGTCATGTACTATCTACGGGTCATGACACACAGGGGTTTCACGGACGGAGGTGGAAATCATGTTGATTGAGGTGACAAAATGAGGTGGAACATCGGGTGGTGGTATTGGGAAGATGCCCATCAAAGTAGAATATTTCAGGAGACCCACACCAACATTTTCGTACCCAGGAGGTGTCTTTGAGATCAAGGGTATGTTGGTAGTATGAGAATTATAATTGAAAAAGGCCAGTTGGTCAACCATAACGACTTTTCCTTGATGTGGGAAACATAACACATGGAAAAGGGTAGACACAATTGATCTAAAATTGAAGAAGACTTGAAATCTTGAAATTATTTGCAAGTAAATTTTATGTGTTAAAAGCAAAAGGATCAACTTTGCAACACATTAATTTAAGGATTACTCATTCAAGATACAAATAAACAGCAACATAATCAATGAACATAAGCACATAAACACAACAATTGATAAAGGAGTTCACCCCTCTCTTGGGATACATCTCCTGGTCCATATTCCAATGGATCATTGTTATTAATTGCTCAAAGTTTTCAAAACCGTGCCTTACAATGCTCAAACTGACCAACAAACTGCTCCAATGGCTTCAGAGCATCCAAAAACCCCTAGCTGGGCTTTTTCGACACCTCGTTTGGCCAAAAAATTAAGAAGTTAGGCCTCCTGGAAGTCCCCCCTTCAAGATTGTTGTCTCTGCATCTACAAAATGCACCCTTGTGTCATGAACCTGGCACACATGCAATTTAAAGCATGAAAACCCAGCATCGGGTGCAACCGCGCCAACGGTGCGAACTGTAGGACAGTTATGGGTGCGCCAGCCCCTAACCGCCTAGCACCTGGGCACATGATGGTCATATGACCGTGCTCTATAAGAAAAAGGGCTAAACTGTTGAAACCGTTCCAACTTCCCCCGCGCTCCTGGTTGTGGTCACATGCAACACAATATAACCATGGCTTACAACACAAATCTCGCACGCCATTTCACGGAGGGCATATGACATGGTCGTATGGTATATGTTATAACCATGGGATGTTTAAAACACGCGCTCCATATATGTAATACAAAAACCCCCACGCGCTATATGGCATGGTCACATATATAAAATAATATGACCGCGGGCCGGGGCTAAGCCCTGGCCCAACCCCCCGCCAACTATTACACTGACCAAACTTTTACATATATTAAAAAATATATACAACAAGGAACAAGTCATGGTGTATTGGTTGGACAGACTTTGTTAAAGATTTACAATGGTGGAGGAGGTCCGGGGTTCGACCCCCACAGACCCATAAAATTTTAATAAACAAACCAACAGCCAATACCAGGGTGCCACGTGGCAGCCCATGACTGGGCCATGTGGCACCCAATCACTTGTCCAAACGATTCCACGTCTTAGAATACCATTTTCCCTTAGCTACCAACCAAACACTACCACATCATCACATGCCATGTCAGCGTACGGTCGTACGACCCTGCCACATCAGCCTGTACGAACTGTACAATCAACATCCTTTTTTTGCCTGTTTGACATTCCGAACAGATTGTGATATCTCTTGCTCCCGACGTCCGTTTGAGACAAAACAAGTTGTGTTGGGTTTGCAATGACGAGGTCTATGCTCTCGTCTAGTTTGAAGGGATTCCGAGCACTTTGAATTTTTGAGCAAAATTTGATCCCCTGATCAACAATGGCATGCATGGAATCAATCTAGCTATGGACAAGTAAGAGGTTATAATCAAGAGGCGCATCAAATATCTCTACCTTGACATTGACTAATTTTCCCTCCAACGTAATAGACAACAACGAAAGAACATCGTAGGGTTTAAAACCAGAACCATTGAAAGCCTTAAGTGTATTGTGTGATTTGGTGAGGGGAGGAGAGCCAATGGACTTCCAACAAGTAACAAACATAATGCACATTGAGGCACCCTCGTCAGTAATGGTTCTACATATATTCTTGTTCTTGACAACAACTTGAATCTAAAATGCTAACTAAGGAGGTAGCCTTCGAATGTGGTCTTCGAGGTCAAATATTATCAAATTTGTATCTATGGGATCAATTCCACCAATGGCCTTTAATAGTGCCTTTCATTGATCGGGACAACTTTTAAGGACTTCGAGAGCTCACATCACATAGGGTGCTTGTGCATGGTCTTCTACAATGCTATAGTTTTGAGCAGCATGAGCGTGAGGATTAAAGGCAGACTTTCGAACAATGCCCTTTGGAGGAGGGAAGAGAACTATATCGAGACCTGGTCGTTCGAGATGAAGAGGATTGTTGGGAGGTGAAGTTGAGGGAGGTGGTTGAACCAATGAAGGTGGTAAATCGTCAACTTTCTCCTTTGAAGGAGAATAATCTTTGGCTTAAGTGGCGATTGCAACGTCGTTCTTGGTGGAATTACTAGCACACATAAGGACATACGAAGTGGTGGAAGGAGAGGGTTGTTCATGAATGACCAAGTGGGCCTATTGTTGAGAAGGGAAAGGTTGGGACAAAATGGCAAGTGTGGGAGGCTTCCCGGTCCCTTGAAGGAACTTAGTGACCTCAGCACGTCTTGCAAAATCTTTCGTGTAGTATTCGTCACCACAGATAAGGCAAGGATATCGAGGTTTACACTTATCCTTATCATCAACAGATTGTGTCTTGGGTTTATCGGATTGCAAACTATTATTTCTATCCTCCTTATTCTTACCCTTTCCTTTTTTAGATTTTTTTTTTCGGTAGGGGTGGAGTCAGAGAACTTTGAACATTAGAAGCAATATATTTGGGATTGGTGTGATTGGCCGACGTGGATTTAGAATCAGCGTGGAAGGTTCCAATCACACCATCAGAAGCATGATAAGCTGTTGGGGTTGTTGAGGTAGCAGTGGTAGAAGGGTGAGGAGCGTCAGGGAGCAAGTCGTAAAGAGTGTTCGTTTGCGAATAAACGAGATCTCGGTACTGAGCGCGGCTAATCTCCTTCTCTTCAGAGAAAACTCCACCCATGGAAATATCATAGGATATTTTAGTGACAAATGATTTGGTGAACCACTCATCCAATAATTGATTAGGAAGGTCAAGTTTTATCAATAATCTCCTCCTTCTCCGCTCATGAATGTGATCGAAAATATGAGTGGCAGAGGATTTCTTAAAGGAACTTAAAATCTCGGTTCCTATCTTGTAGCAGACTAGCAATTGGTAATTTGTGAGAAAATCCATGGCAAGGGTATTGAAGTTTTTAAAGAAGCCTCGCATTGATTATATGTACCACTTTGCGGCTGAACCCATGAGAATTTGTTGGAATAGTCGTAACCAAATGGAGTCGTCCATCAAAGAGTTGGACAAACACCAAAGGTGGAAATTCATAACATGATTGTTTGGGTCTTCTCTCGATCAACCGTCAAACTTGGGAATCTCGGATGGTAATTTGGTTGGTATGACGGGCCAATGGGGAGAATGTAATATAGGGTCATTGAATATTCTATACAATTCAAGTAAATCCAAAGTGGCTAGAAAAGATAGTTGTCTGTTCACGTGAGGATACTAGTGACTTTGGGGAGGAAGTCTCGTTGGTATACCAGTAGGACCGTAAGTAGTCTGCATGTATGTGGAGAGTCCTGATAGATTATGTCGTTGAGGATTTGGAGGCATATATCCCATAGGGTTGGGTTGTTTGGAAATGTTCCCTTGAAAAGGGACACTAGAATGAATGTTCAGACCCCAAGCAGGATTTAAAGAAACGGGATATGGCTGGCCAGAGTGAGGGGGTTTAAAAGAGGTGATTTGAGGTTGTTTCCCCCCGGATGTTTGTGGATTTCTTTGGGAAAGAAGGTTCCAAACTTGGGCTAGTGATCCTAATGTGTTCTATCCATATAGTGGGTTATAGAGTCCAACCTGAGGTTGTCCTCCAATTGGAGGTTTCCCCCTAACAGGAGATTTCCCTCCAATGGGAATATGGTAACCAGAAGTGAATGGATGATGGGTGCTTCCAATTGGATTGGAGCCACTAGGGCCAAATCCCCCAAGAAAATGTGGATAAGACCCTCTAGAGAGGACCTGGGAAGTTGTAGGAACAAAACCGGTATCAACATTATACCCAGGTGGAACAAAAAGTCCAGAAACTCCGGATGGAACTTGGGTAGGGATGGTGGTCTAAGGATTCAAAGTGTGATACCCAGGAGAAAGTGATGGGATAGGTCTAGACGAGAGTGGTGTGCCAATGGGAGCATGGTTAACTACCACATTCCCGGTAGGAATAGTCATAACGTGTGGGACCATAGTAGAATGGGCCATCTAGAGAGAAAAAGTTGGGCTAGGACTAACTAACTATGTGTCTGGA
Organism: Picea engelmannii; assembly: GCA_009831015.1. Classification (NCBI taxonomy): domain Eukaryota; kingdom Viridiplantae; phylum Streptophyta; class Pinopsida; order Pinales; family Pinaceae; genus Picea; species Picea engelmannii. Next base: position 121,573 of record ML788747.1, on the reverse strand, counting down.
ATGACGGGGATGTTGCTAGTTGTACCAACAAAATGGTCTAAATGTATCGTGTAGGCAACATATGTTTTGGGTAGTTCAGAGATAATGGGTGTATCAAGACCTTCCCCTAAGTTTTCATAAAGGTCTCGCACCGTGCGAGGAGGGCTTCTAAAAATGTTAGTATTCCAAAGGGGATTCTTGGCTCCAGGGCCTGTATGGGGTCCGGTCGGTATTCCAGAAGTGTCACAACAAGTTCTCCTCATGAATTCATGTGGAGAATATGTCTCTCATATCTAGGAGGGATACAGAAAGCCTCTAGAGAATCAGAAATAATTCAAAAAAATTCTAAAGAGGAGGAACCTTCCATTTGTGAGGTTACGGTGTCCTGGACCGCTCTCTGCTTGGGAGAGCCCTCCACTGAATTAGGAGGCAAAGGGATATAACCTTCTGTATATTCTAGGGGTATCCCTTGCATCCTATGTGAAATGTGTGGAGGTTTGATGTTGGATGAACCAAAATGTTTACGGAAAAAATATATGGCCAGCTCTAGAAACAAACATCACCCGTTAATAAAATCTAGAAATCAAACCAAGCAAACAAACCTTCTTAGTTTGAAGTCACTAGTTGGTGATGAAATCCAACTTTGTGAATTCAAGAAAAGAAGGGGCTAGGATAGAGCAGGTGGAAAAGTTATGTTGACAACCTTCTTAATGGACTTACACCCTGGTGCAAGCTCCAACACATAATCATGGGTATACCCTCCAAGGAGCCCGAGTGAGTCTGGACAACATCGATTCTAGGTACCGTGAAGACTTGCCACTCTAAATTCACCTCATGTAAGACCCTAAAAATATAGGCTACTAAGTTTACCAAGAACAACAGTTATGCCTGGGGAAACAGTCGACAGTTCGATCCACACACAAGAGAAGGGTATCTAGCCCGAAATCAACTCGAAAGGATTCCACTCATAATTGTGGGTATACCTTCAAGTGACCCCCGTAATATGTGCAATATCTACACCAAGACCAACAAAGAAAGGTGAGTAACTCTGCCATCCTTAATGCGACCTCAGGTTTGACCCTTGTGTGAGAAGGGTTTCCTAAGACAAAATGTTGCAAGTGGATTTGAACACTCCCTGTCACAAGATTGTTACACGTCAAAATTGCTCAGCTGGATAAGTGTCGCATTGTCCCTCTCAATTGTCGTAAGTGTCGCATCAACTTTCGCAAGTGTCGCAAGTTTGTCACTAGTGTCGCAAAGGATGTTCAGATATATCATCATGATAACGACACTAAGGAGACACTTATAACATCTCACATGACTGATTTGAAGGAGGAGAACTGATCTACTAAAGTCAAACACCTTTTTCCATCTGAAAGCACCCAAAAAACTGAGTTTTGGAGAGGAGCGCTCCCCCTTACACTATCTCGGAGCACCGACGCTCCCCAATACACTGTCAGGGAGCGTTATAACGCTCCCCTGGCCCTTTTGAGGGAGCGTTGTAGATTTTGAAGGCGCTGGCACCCCCTAAAGCCTACTAGGGAGCGCTACAACGCTCAGATGGCCCTTTTGAGGGAGCGCTACCTATTCTGGGAAGTTGTTAAGCTGTTGAGATGAATGGCGGAAGCATCTTTTCATTCTTGGAAGGTAGTTGGATTCGAATCCCTAGTCCAGCCATGATCCTAGGGAAGATCCTCAACTGAAGGAGGAAAATCCTCACCTTCCCCAAGGATATCTCAAGATTGTTGAGCCTCTCCAAGGCTATATAAACAAGATTTATAATGGTGAAAGGGGATGGCAAAGAGAGAATCATACCAAACTTATGATCTCATGAGTGGTATGAGGATGGGAAATGCATAATTACACCAAACTTATGATCTCATAAGTGGTGGGGGGAAGAATTGAATATGTGAAACCTATGATCTTCGAGGAAATTTACAGTCAGCCAAAGGAGATTGATTAGTGAAGCTGTTGTTATCCAGGTTGTGGACCTTTCAGGCAAGGGTTAGACGAAGAGGACTTGACGAAGCTGTCGCATTCGCATCTACGATTGTAAGTACTGTTGTCGTTATTCTCATTAATATGATACGCTTGGCCTGTTTCTTTCTAGTTTGTGTCTAATGTTACATGAACTTATCA
>ML788747.1:54588-113679 GCA_009831015.1 Picea engelmannii | reverse complement strand
TTGGGAATCATTGACATTAATGGTGATCTCCCTCGCACTTGTTAACGGTTCACACCATTGACCGGTAATCAAGTGGTTTCTGCCATGTTTGACGTCAAGACATCTATTCACATGGTCAGAATCGTACCATATTGGGATTGGTATGAAGACCCTGGGTTGAGTAATCACTTTGATATGTGCTTTGCCCAGGTTGCGATGGAGTTTCTCTTAAACAATGACACATATACTGTTACATAGATCGACTTTGTATTGGTCGTGGCTATGTCTTATCATCTCGTAGATCCACTGTGTATTCTTCGTGGCTACGATCAGTTCATGTCATGCGAGTATATATCCACAGTGTATTCTCAGTGGCTATACCCTTTTTATCAATGCAATTATGGATCCGCAGTGTATTTTATGGCGGCCATATCCTACTAAGTCTTGATCACCCAAGCATAGGTATGCCTGCCTTGGGTTTTGAAATATGTCATGATATTTGTTGGATGTTTGTGTGCAGCTTCTGTCAGGTTCTCCGAGTCTATACCCTTGCTTGAGCATCTGCAAAGTATTTCAGTTATCAGTTGGCATCTTCTAACTTCATACTTTGGGGGGCATTCTGTTACACGTCAAAATTTCTCAGCTAGATAAGTGTCGCATTGTCCCTCTCAATTGTCGTAAGTGTCGCATCAACTTTCGCAAGTGTCGCAAGTTGGTCACTAGTGTCGCAAAGGATGTTCAGACATATCGTCATGATAACGACACTAAGGAGACACTTATAAAATCTCACATGACTTATTTGAAGGAGGAGAACTAATCTACTGAAGTCAAACACCTTTTACCATCTGAAAGCACCTAAAAAACTGAGTTTTGGAGAGGAGCACTCCCCCTTACACTATCTCGGAGCACCGACGCTCCCCAATACACTGTCAGGGAGCGTTATAACGCTCCCCTGGCCCTTTTGAGGGAGCGCTATATATTTTGAAGGCGTTGGCGCCCCCTAAAGCCTACTAGGGAGCACTACAACGCTCTGATGGCCCTTTTGAGGGAGCGCTACCTATTCTGGGAAGTTGTTAAGCTGTTGAGATGAATGGGGGAAGCATATTTTCATTCTTGGAAGGTAGTTGGATTCAAATCCCTAGTCCAGCCATGATCCTAGGGCAGATCCTCAACTGAAGGAGGAAAATCCTCACCTTCCCCAAGGATATCTCAAGATTGTTGAGCCTCTCCAAGGCTATATAAACAAGCTTTCTAATGGTGAAAGGGGATGGCAAAGAGAGAATCATACCAAACTTATGATCTCATGAGTGGTATGAGGATGGGAAATGCAGAATTACACCAAACTTATGATCTCATAAGTGGTGGGGGGAAGAATTGAATATGTGAAACCTATGATCTTCGAGGAAATTTACAGTCAGCCAAAGGAGATTGATCAGTGAAGTTGTTGTTATCCAGGTTGTGGACCTTTCAGGCAAGGGTTAGACGAAGAGGACTTGACGAAGCTGTCGCATTCACATCTACGATTGTAAGTACTTCTATCGTTATTCTCATTAATATGATTCGCTTGGCCTGTTTCTTTCTAGTTTGTGTCTAATGTTACATGAACTTATCATTTAGTGATACATCTGTTTTCAAGCTAATGTCAATAGAGTAGGAAGTGGTCGTATCTTGTTTTGTCCACAGCTTTCAGCGAGGAGCAAAGGATTGAAGCGCAACTCGGAGCGTGCAGGGACAAACGTCGATTAAAAGGTACTTTTGTTACTCTCCCTTCTCATGCATTAGTTTAGATGGATTCGAAAGGAAGTCAGTGTCCATGATAAGCATTTTTCTGTCTAGGGTTAAGGTCAAGCTCTAGAGGTTGATCTACTTTTCCGTAGGCAGATTTTCCTACAAAAAAGATGATACAATGTGTTTTATGATTTGGAGAGTGTGCCTCACAACCTATTCCAAAGCTCAATCCTAGCTAATGTTGGTGTAAAAGAGTTTCTAGAAAATAAAAGTTACTAATAAATTTTAAAATTACGTAGTATTTTAGAGGCTGTTGTTTATGCAAGAAGGTGATGGAGATGAAACTGATGTTGTATGAGACCTTCACCCAATAACATGAAAAAAGATATGGATGATGCAATGTTTCAGTTCGATGAACTCTATGTACAATAGGGAGAAAGTATTTCTTCGGAAAACACGAAAGATACGAAATATAATTCCTTTTTCTTGTATGAACACAAATTCAAACAATCATAAGAAATTGAATTTTCCAATTTGTTTTCTTGTAAAAAACAAATTTGAGTACAAAATGTTTTCTTATGATTGATTACTACAAAGAATAGATGACTTTAATTCTTCCTTTCCAAAACCAAGTCAGGGATATAATGAAGAAAGGAAAAGTAATCAAAGAAAATCAATACATTCAACAAATACCCAAATCAAACTTTCAATGAAGATAAAAATGAAGATGACGAGAAAGTGTTTTTCTAAATGAAAACAAAAATAATTTTCCAATCAACAAGCAATCCAGAAAATGTAAAACAATACAAAACTTTAAATCAAATCAAAGACTTTTATCAATCAAGAACTCATATTTAAATCCAGAGATTATGTCCTTGTTGACAAAAAGAAATAAGTAAAAACTTGTAAAATGATGAAGAAGGGTTTTCAATCCCTGAAAACCAATCAACAACAAGTCTTACACTTGGAAAATAGTCAAGTACTGGCACTTAAAGTTCTTCCCGGGGGATCAAACAAAAACTAGGTCTCAAAAGACAAAAAGACTTAATCCAAAATATTCTACAAGAGACGTCGCAACCCAGCAGTAAGGTATAGTGTGGGGATTTGATGTTTCCACAGGCTAGATATGGGTAGGATGTGGAGATTTTGTGCTAGTCTAAACATTCAGGGTGTGGTTATCTAAGGTTTTCGCAGGCTGTATATGGGATACAGTGCAGAAATTCTTGTAAACAAAGGAAAATTGGAAAAAGGGCAAAGAGTCTAAAAGAACTTTCAGATCCAGAGAGTCTGGATGGATCCCCCACAGACTCAGAGATTGGTTTAAAATGAAAAGAGGTAGGCTAAAGGAAAATGGATAGAAAAAGACCAAAACAAGTCATATCCCTAGTACGGTCGCCAATTTTGTTATTGGATAAATCGTTGAATGTGGACATAAACTGATCTCCCTAGATCCACCCAGTCCTTGAACAAAACAAGACATGACATGACTCTTTCCCTAACCTTTAATCATCGAATTTACTATCAAAGAATATATGGGTAACATACCTTTGAATATCGCTTCCTTATATATTTTTTGTCCCTGCTCCACTTTGGTGCTCTTGTGATATTGGATCTGCAATGAAACACAAACCAACCAAAGTGAAAACAACAATAGTATATTCAATGAAAACTTACACATGTGATCAAGGAGTCATGTAATAAAATAAGAATGATTTTATGGGAAATAAACATGTCACTATATTATATTAAGTAAAAGTGGAAGATTCAACCAAACAACTTTGATGTTGCAAGGTTCCCTTTCAATGGCCCTTTGCTCCAACACACACACTTGCTCCACACTTACATGAAGAGGATCCACAATAACTTGATGGACAAATTAATACCTCAAGCATCAATTGAGATAGAATCCCTCACACAATTCTCAGCCCATTCCTTCATTAAATCCTAGCTTGATATTGCTTTCTCTTTCTTAACCTTTTCCATGAGAAACCCATCATTATATAGGAGAAGGAGAGATGGTTAAAGAGATTAGGATGATCCCACCAAATCATAGAATCCAGTAGGATCCCAACCATACAGATTCCACCTCATATTCTAGAATATTCCCTTCTAGAACCTTCGTGAACTTCATCCTTTCCTTAGTCTTCAAATGCCACCGCAGCCTTTCTATAGAGCATCCCGCAGAAACTCCGCAAGCCAGTTTTAGGATAGCCTGCAGAAATCAAGCATTTTCACACTGTGTCTTATGTCTACCCTTTGACATCCTTCTAAAAACAAGTTTTGTAGAGGAAAAAACCAATCACTTTTCTCATGAGAAATATCCTTTTGGGAGCCTAAACACATGCTTGTAGAAACATCACCAGGGTGACCAAAATAATGTGTAACAGTACCCCTTAAAAGAGACATTGATTTCTCCATCAATCTGATGCCTGGAGCAGCCCCAGTATCCAAGACCCATTACATGATGAGTACACCAGAATTGAAGGAATTGCAAATGCAACTTGAAGAGCTTCTGAAGAAGGGGCATATATTCCCCAGTATTATCTATGAAGACAAATGATGGAACATTGAGACTTTGCATTGACTTCAGGCAGTTGAACAAGGTAACTATGAAGAATAAGTATCCTTTTCCAAGGATCGATGACCTCTTTGATTAGTTGAAAGATGAAAAAATATTCTCCAAGATTGATCTCAGGTCAGGTTATTATCAGGTAATAATTAAAGAAGAAGACATTAGCAAGACTACTTTCAGAACAAGTTATGGGCATTATGAGTTCACAGTGGTGCCATTTGGATTATCAAATGTACACATGTCTTCATGTGTTTAATGAATGGTATTTTCATAGAATTCTTAGATAAGTTTTCCATTGTATTTGTAGATGGAATTCTTATATACTCTAAGTCGGAGGAAGAGCATGAACAACACTTGAGGATGATATTATAGGTATTAAGGGAGTATCAATTGTATTCCAAATTGAGTAAGTGCTCATTTTATCAGAAGAAAATTCATTATTTGGGACATATCATTTTAGAGGAAGGATAGTAGTGGATATTGAAAATATTGAGGCCATTAGAGGATGGCCATCACCAAAGAATGTGAAAGAGGTCAGATAATTCATGGGCTTTTCAAGCCACTATAGGAGATTTATTGAAGGATTCTCAAATATTGCACAACCGATCACTTCCTTGCAAAATAAGGGGGTGAATTTTCAGTGGACATTGGATTGTGAAAAGAGTTTCCAACACTTGAATCATTTATTATTAATTTCTCCAATAATGAGGGTTTATTATCCAAATGAAGACTTCAATGTATGCACCGATTCATGTAACGAAGGGTTTGGTGGAGTCCTCGGTCAAAATGGGTATGTGGTATGCTATGAATCAAGGAAGTAGAAGGAGCATGAAAGACACTATGCTACTCATGATTTGGAGTTGGAAGCCATAGTGCATGCCTTGAATATTTGGAGGAGATACCTCATGGGGAAAATGTTTGAGTTGAGAACATATCATAATGGTCTAAAATATTTATTTGGACAGCCAACTCTAAATTCCAGGAAAAGAAGATGGTTAGAATTTTTTAGTGAATATGACTTTGATATAAAGCATATCAAAGGGAAAGAGAACAAGGTGGTTGATGCACTTAGAAGAAGGGTATATGTGTTGCATATACAACTATTAGCATGTACCAATCAGATTTGAAAGATAGAATCTTAGAGGCTGCAAAATCAGATTTGCAATACATAGAAATAATAACAAAATTACAGCAAGGTATTTTACAGCAGAAAATTGAAGACTATAAGCTAGAAAATGAGGAAATTATCATGTGCAAGGGCATAATTTAGGTACCAAATTCCAAGGAATTGAAAAATATGATATTGAGAGAAATGAATAATGTACCTTATGTTGGGCACCCAGGTTATCATAAAACTATTGCAATTGTTAAGAGACAATATTATTGGCCAGGAATGAAGAAAGAAGTTGTTTCTTTTATTGCCAAATGTTTGGAGTGTCAAAAGTTTAAGGCTGAGCATAGACACCCAACTGGTTTGCTACAACCATTACCCATTATTGAGTAGAAATGAGAAGTTGTAACAATGTATTTCATCACCAAACTACCCAGAACAAACAATCAACATGATTCTATCATGATAGTGGTGGGTAAGCTTACTAAAGCTTCCCATTTTATTCTAGTAAAGCTCACTGAAAAGGAAGCCAACATTGTTGATATTTATATGAGGGAAATTTCTTGACTACATGGTATACCCAAGACAATTGTGTTTGACAGAGATCCAAAATTTACATCAAATGTTTGGAAAGGATTATTTAAAGGATTTGGAACAAATTTGAATTTTAGCACATTTTATCATCCAGAATCAGATGGAAAAATAGAGAGGGTGAATCAAGTGATTAAGGATATGTTGAAGATGTATGTGATGGATAAACCATAAAAATGGGAAGAATACCTACACTTAGTAGAGTTTTCTTATAACAATGGGTACCAAGAATCTCTAAAGATGATCCCATTTGGCACACTTTATGGTAGAAGGTGCAACACACTGGTAAGAAGGGACAACCCAACATATACAGCAGTGGTTGGGCCAGAATTACTCAGGAAAATGGAAGATAAAATGTTAAAAATAAAATAGAATTTAAAGGTTTCTCAAGAAAGGAAGAAAATATATGGTGATAAGGGAAGAACTCACAGGGAATTTAAAGTGGGTGACCATTTATTCTTGAAAGTAAAGGCCAACAAAAGTTCCCCGAAGTTGCGAAATTGTTGAAAGTTGGCAGCTCGTTATTATGGGTTGTTTGAAATCCTAGAGAGGATTGGGCTTGTAGCATACATGCTTTCATTTCCTACATCAATGTTTATAAATAATGTATTTTATGTATCATTGCTCAAAAAGTATATACTTGATGCTAATCATGTCATTGATTGGAATGTGATTCATGTGGAGCAAGAAGGTTCCTTTCAAGTTCACTCGATGTGCATACTGGATTTAAAGATCAAGAAGCTCTGGAATTGATCCATAGATCTAGTAAAGTTCCAATGGACCAAGTACGGTCCTGAAGATGCAACTTGGGAGCACAAGGATGCTATGCAGGAAGAATACTCGCATCCTTTTGAGGATTTTTGAAATTTTGGTTTTATATGTGTATATATTGCACTAAGGATGGTGCATAAATAATGGGGAGGGGACTGTAATATCCCTAGGTCGAACCCCAAATGTAAACGTAAATACAAATGTACTTAGACTGGTGAGATGGGATACAGAAACAAAATTATATATCCATGATGTAAATGTAAATGTATTCACATGAAAATATTAATGAAAAATGCATCACTGCATGCAAACCAACCATGTAAAAGAGTATGGAGGAATAAACTCCACTAGTTAGGGAAAGGGGGATAAAAGTTAAGGATATGGGGTTAAGCTAGAAGCCTTAAGCCCAAAGGAATATTATATTAATATTCCTTAAAGTATAAGGTATGGATAATTAATTTATCCTAAGTTCTAAGGATGGGGAAAAGTGGGCCAAAGTAGCTCTCAACATGACAAGCGTCAAGTAGAAAACATTCATTCAAAGAGTTTGGAAATAGTGCATTTTCCTCCATTCCTTCACTCATGGACTTCAATTGTCCTCCGAAATTTTATATATTATCATTTAACATGTACTATACCTGAACTGGTACCATACATGTACTTGCACATGTACCTATACGTGTACTTGTACTTGGTTAGATTAGGAGCTGGACTGAAGAAATGGGTTGTCGGGCCCATGGGATATTGAAGAGACAGGTTGTCAGGCCCATGGTAAATTCCCTCTAGGTGAGAGAATTATTGAGAATTAATCTCCCAAAGGTGCTAGACTACAACTATATGGCTCTGAGACTTCCTGTCCAGCCTGTTGTTGAAGCCTCAGAAAGGAAATGGGGCAGACGAAGGACTGTTGAGTAGAGAAGGGGCATATTTCCTGGGGTGGGACAGGCATGTGGGGAATGAGGGACTATAGGTTGTTTGTTTGAATTGGTACATGTGACAAAGTTTTTCATGTTTCCCAAGATACATCGGTCTAGTTAGGAATTTCTTTACCCGAGTGGAGTCTAGTCCTAGCTCGGGGGTGACCCACTGCTGAGAGTTTTGAGCAGTGTGGTCTAAGACTGGGAGGAGCGCGGAAGGTATGCATTCATTTGGTGGCCTTTTTATCAAAGATAAGTGTCAATTGTGTGTTAAATTACATGTTGCATTATTATTTATGCGTTTATTTTTATGGGTTTTTCCTTTGTATAATGCATGTGTATTTCTATTATTATTTTTTATGAATATGTGTATTTGTAGAGTATTTGTATGCTTTAATTTTGTATACAGTTCAGAATGAAATTGTGGCATAGCCCAGCAGGTGGTTGGGGATGCTACAAGCTAGTTATTGTACTTAACGGTTGGATTCCTCACATCTCGATTGGTGTTGAGATATGCATGTTGGGTTTTGTTATTGAGAGTTGATTCTCTCTTTGATTTGGTGCTCTTTTCATTTAGTGCTCTCTTTTGTTTGGTTCTCTTTTTAGTTGGTTCTCTCTTTGATTTGGTGCTCTTTTTAGTTGGTGTTAATAAAACCAGAGATTGTAAGCTCCTGTAACATATAATACAAAAATCCTAAACATATATCTGGTGCTATTTGTGTTCATTATTGTGATGGTTCAAAGTTATTTATTGTTGTTGTATATTGTTGATATGTGTTTACATGCAAGCAACTAAGTGTGAATGGAGCTAATGAGTAAATGGTTATTACTAAATAAATTTTTAAAAGAAGTGTAAAAATATCCTCACATTGATTCACCCCCCCTCTTAGTGTGGTCGGTGTGTCCAGCAATTGGTACCAGAGAAAGACTTCATCATAATCCTTACAAGCTTGAAGGAGATTTGTGGACACAAAAATGGATCAACATGCAGATGAAGTTCCTCTCTTTGATAAGACATATTACTCGGCATGGAGAATAGAAATGAAAGTGTATTTGAAGGAAAAAGGATTAGTTATTTGGAATACAGTTGTTGTTGGACCCATTCCCTCAAAGAATCTAACAAAACTTTCAACAAAGTAGAATAATTAAGTAGCACTCAAGACCATCTTCAATGGACTCTCAAATTTTGTCAAAGAAATCATAGGACAACATTCCTCTTCAAAGGACCTACGGATGAAGCTAGAGAAGGTATATCAAGACAACTCCATCAAGGAAAATGAAGGTAAAGACTCTCCAAAATATTCTGATTGAAATAATTCTAAGTGTGATAATGTTGAATTCTCTCCTGCAAATAAAGAAGAAGATATAGTATAAGTTTGTGTAGATGAAGAAGAATATGTGTTGAAGTTTAAAGAAAAGTTGTTATCTAAGTTAGGCGAGGTTAGCAAGGAAATAGTACATTATTCAATTACTTATGAGTATATTGAAAAATACACTGAGGAAGTCCTAGAAAATTACCCAAGGCATACCATGGAACTAAAGAAAATGCTCAAAGAACAAGAATAAAGTAAAAATACTCAACTAGAAGAAAAATAAGAAGAAAACAAAGAATAAAGAATGAAATAATTATTCAAGAAGAAGAAAAGAAGCAGGTAGATGATGAGCTTAGAAAAATACTTGAATTCAATGTCACTATAAAGACCCAACTTGAAGAAGCCAAAAGGATGGAAGAAATATTGAAGAATCAAGTAAGTTAAAAGGAAGAATCATGCCATTAGCTAGAAGCAAAATTTGTTTATCTTAGAAAGAAAGAAGAGAATTCAAAAAGGTTCATGAACAACTCAACTATATTGGATGAAATATTGGATAGTCAAAGATCACTAAATGATAAATTAGGTCTTGGATACAACAAGGAAGCAACACACTTTGAAGCTAGCACCTCTAAGAAACATGAGGTAAGTCATTTATTCTCAAAAGGTGGAAGTAATGTTGCAAGTCAATCACCTACAAAAAGCAAGGAAACCTTCAGAATAATAGAGAAAAGAAGACATCAAGAAGCCACCCCTACACCTCAAAGCAAATTCAGAAGAGAGACACCTTCAAGGTGGACACCAAAGGAAAGGTATGAAAATGTTTTTCATCGTCACTACTTACCATGTAATGAATATGGTCACAAAGATTTGGATTGCAGATATTATGCAAGGAAATATGTTGGAAGGTTTTATAACACCCTAATATGTTGGAGATAAAATCAAGTGGAACACATTGCTTCTCATTGTCACACCATGAGATGTTACAATTGTAGTGGGTTTGGCCACAAAGCTCAGGATTGTTGGAATTCAAAGAGACAATCAATGAGGAATGCTTCATATAGCATGGAAAGAAGAGAACATGTAACCTGGAAGGAAGAAAATGTTGAAATGATGGAAGTTCATAGTACAAGTACATAGAAATTAGGACACTCTTGGAAGTGGACGAAGAATAATAAACAACCAGACATGAATGAAGGATTAAAGAATCAAGAAATATTCACTCTTTTAGAAGAATACACGATCTCCTGTGGGAGAATTCACGTACATATGCGAGGTGACCTATAGAAAGGTCATGTACATATGCAAGTTGTCCATGGAATAAGTCGTGTACCTCTGGAAAAATCCTCAAGAAGAGGAGTGTACAGATGAGTTGCAACATGGTTTTATGGTATAACTCTGTTTTGCATGGTCTAACATGGTTTGTTGCAGGTTTTCATGATTATATGCTTGTATGTGTGTTTGATGTATGTATGTTGATGACATATGGTTGAGTGTTGAAGCTTATCTATCTTGGATGCATGGTAGAAACTTTAGTGTGTGGAGTAATTCATTCCTGATAAGGTATACTACTGGTTATGTTCTTAGTGATGTTATGGAACCTTGTCTATGAGATATATCATGATGATGTGATGCTAGCTAGAGATATATCATTGATATATTGAGGGAAACTATTAGTACATGTTTAGAGGTACTATTGGTTTCTTAGTACTTGTTGTAGTGAGTGGTTTTTGAGGTAGATTTGCCATGGTACATGGCTGGTAAATATGTGAGCTCCATTGATATATATTATGATGTATTGTTATAGGCATATTTGTTGGATGTCTTGGTGCATGGATTTGGCATGTGGTTGAGCTACATATTGGTACATGTAGTTTATGAGTTTATGAGGTGGTTATGTTGTACATCATTAATGAGTCATAGCTTGATCTATAGTTGATGCATGATTGGTACATACTTGGTACATTGGTTGAGTCACTTGCTAGCAGTATCATTGTAATATGGTTGATACACTCCATTGATGATATCTTATGGTATATTGTATGGTATTTATGTACATGGTTGATGTACATGGGTGTTGTGCATGGTTGGCACACAATATGTCATAGGATGTACATGGTTGATGTTTTGTTCATGATTCACTATTCATTGTTGATGTATCGTTTGCTTCATGATGTATGGTATAGAACGCGTTTGATGCATATACACGTCCAAGGATCATCACAGGAAGAGAATAGCATTCCTGAGAAGTTGATCTATGTTTTGATTGAGCTGTATCATTTGTAGCAGAAGCAGATTGTAGTGGTATCATATTGTTCATCTTGTAGAGAAGATAGGGGGAGACATACCTGTTAGAGTCCTATATTTCATAGTATCAAATGGTGATTGAATATTTCTCTTTCAGTGATTTTATGTTGTAAATAATATTACATTATGAAAATGATTTCCAAAAGAAAAAGAAAAAAGACAAAAAAATAATGAAAATGAAAAGAGTGTATAAAAGAAAGGGAAAGGAAAAAGGAAAAAATAAAATACAAAGAAAAATAGAGAAAAGAGAAAAAAAAGAAAACCCCGTGAAAAGAAAAATAAGTTTGAATCATATAGTCTAATCATGATCAAACATTTTTAAATTTGTGTTCTTAGGTTAGAGAATAATTTTAGCCAAATTGTTTAATCTTGGCTAAAATAGTTAGGCAGAGGAATAAATTAATCCAATTATTTAAGTTGGATTAATTAGTTAGATGCATAGCATAGAATATAGGTTAGATGATTTTTCCCTTTAGAGAAAAATAAGTCAGTTTAGCATAGGAAAAATAAATAATAATGCAAAGATTTCAAAAAAGAAAACGTCTGGCTTTATGGCACATATTTTTATTCAACGTGAAAAATTTGACAAGACATTTTGTCTTGTAGTGCATAATCTTCACACATATATCCCCCAGCGGCACCACCCTTTTCTCGATCAATGACCCTAAATTTCTTTCGCCCCCCCCCCGACCAACCTACATTTATCGGCGGAGGGGGGGTCCGAAAAGTGGTTTTCCCCACTCCGGCCCCATATAACATGGAACCCCCTCATCATTTTTCACCCCCTCTCCTATTACTACATACCACCAAAAAATCCCTCCAAAATCCACCTAACCAAATCCTGATACCACTCTCATTTCTTTCCGCTACTTCCCCTCACCCTACTCAACACCCGACTCACCTCCTATCTATTAGCCATTTAATTTTTTCCCCATGACCATTATTTATCCTGTAATGGTCCTGCGCCCTAACAGATATCTCTGTGCATATAAAAACCATTGTTACATTGTTTGTTGACTAAGAACCCATGAAGACCACATCGATCTAGCTGTCATACTACCACCATCATCTCTTACTTTCATCAGGCAATCTATTTTCCTAGTAATTATAGTGTTTTTGATCCTTTATATTGTTAATTTGTCAATTATGGCTCCCAAACGAAAGTCTGTCAACACCTATGGAAACCTAAGGGTTCCCCCTCCAGTTGACCTTAACCACATTCCCCTGGCAGACAGAGACTATAAAGTTGCAGAGCCAAAGTGTGAATTCGATTTTTTCAAATTACACTGCTAGCGGAAGGATATTTTCCTCGATTAGAGTGATGAAATTGGACTCTGGGAATCTAATTTACCCCTCTACATGTTTACCCATGTTATAACCCTAATTTGCACCAGACATGCTTACTTGGCATCAAGCCATCTCAGATTCCTTCTTTGCCAAAACACTACTGAACAAATATTCTTAAAAATCCCTTTTATAAAAGCCCACACGCCCTACTCCATTACTGCACGTGTGTACACACTAGCTGGCCCAAGACAACCCCCGTGTACCTATAAAAACACGAAAAAGGAAAGTTGTTGACGGAACACACAACTTTGGGTAAGTTAACTAAACCTTTCGGCCATGCATGGCCAATCACTCGACCAAATACCTAGCTTCTTCTAGCCTATAAAAGAAGGGTTAGGGGTCCCATTTGAAAGGAGGAGAATCATAGTAAAGAAACTATACCCGATTAAGCATTCCCTTTGTCCCAACCTTTAGCCATCCTTGTGGAAAGAGAAGTATAGAGAAAAGTAGTTGGAAGATAGTGGAAGAAAATCCCAGTACTAGGATCGAGGAGCAGTGGCCAACATTATCATTGTAAGGTATCATTGTGAAGTTAATAAAAGAATTTCTTTTCCCGTCCCACCATATGAGATTTTCATTATTGGAATATTGATTGTATGATTGATTAAATATCTAACCTATTATTTCATAGATCAAATGCATGTGAAGTTATTTGTTTGTCTTTAGTGAATGCAGGTCAGCATTGGGAGGAGATTTGCATTCAAAGAATGACCAAGAGAGAAAAGGGATCGGCATCAAAACACAAAAAATAAGGTACATCAACTTAATCTCTTGAGCCTTGTATTTACATATGAATAATGGGGGTTTAGGCATGGGATGATGGTAAAAAGTAAGAATCTTTAGGTCATTTCTGCATGCATGAGAAAACCCTTAGTCCTAGTCTGTAAGAGGGATTTCCCACCCACAAAAGAATTGGCGACCATACTGGGGATCTCTAGGGTTTCTGGGAATGTTTTTTCTTGGGTATTTTTAAGAACTGGTTTCATTTCTTGTTTTTAAAGTTTCTACAAAAGTCTAAGCTAACAGAGATTCTGGTCTTCCATACCAGTTATATCTATTTCTTTGTTTGAATGCATCTTTTTTTCAAGACCCACAGAGGTACACGCAGCCTGTATAAGGTCTACACGCGTGTACCCGCACCCTACCCTCACATAGCCCGCGTGTACATGCTAGCCGAGGAAGTGTCAATTGCGTGTATGATTTCAGAAAAATTCTTTTAGAGAGGCAGACATCCTCTCCCCTGTTAGAAGTAATCCTTCTCAGGGATTTTCTGGAACTCATTCTAGTATCTATTTTTTCCAGTTTTGTAGCTTAGGTCTCACCTAAGATTTGTTTTTTTCTATGAAATTTTCCTTGAATTGTTTTTCTTTTCTGTCAAAGTAAGTTTCTAATCCTTCAAGAGATTCTGGTTCTCAATACCAGTAGTCTCTGCCAGTGTTTGATTTCTTGTCTTTTCATTTTTGAAGAGTTGCAGAGGTACACGGGGCCTGCATAAGGTCTGTATGCGTGTACACATGCTCTGAGCTTACACAACTCACATGCACAAGCTGGTTGTTGAACTGTCAGTAGCGTGCCTGTTGAGAAAATTTTTGTTTAAGGAGAGGCAGTCATCATCTTCCTTATCAAAAGTTATACCTCTCAGGGATTTCCTTGATTTAATCTTGGTCTCTGTCATAGCAGTTTTAGTCTAGGTTGGATTCTAGCATAGCTTGCTTTTTCATTGAAAGATTTCTTGTGTTTTCTATCTTTTTTAACTTATTTTAGCTTGAAATTTTAAGAAAAATGAGTTGCATTTAAAAACAAATTCCCCCTCATGGCCGGGGAGGGCCATGAATCGTGCATTCATCAATTTATTTTAGAATATTTTGTTATTTCTGCTTTAATTGGAAGAAAATATAAAACAAGAAACTTAGTTTGTTAGATCTCTTTCTTTCCTGGCATTTTCTTTGCATTGTTATTTGAAAAAGAAAAATAAATTAGCATAGCATTGTGTTTTCTTCTAATTTTAAAAGCATTTCAAAAGGAAAAAAATAAGAAATATAATCATTCTTTGCCAATGTTCATATAAGTTTCATCATTTTTTGCAAGAGTCTTAACACCATTAGTTGCACTACCATACCATACGGATCTTCATGGGTCTCGAATCCATTTGAGGTCCTCAGTCGTCTTCCAGAACACTTTCTTTCGATACCCTTGATAGGTTTTGGGCTTGATACCCTGCTCATTGTGGTCCACCTGACTGTCAATTGTACCCGCCTAGTGATTGTTCACGAGCTGGAAACCTAGTTGCCTTTATTTTAGGGACTTACACAGGTGACCGCAAGGGTATACCACAGTACCTAGGGCAGACATCGGGCCATGCTTTGAAGAGTATACCCAGAGGGTGCTTCCATATTGGAGTTGCACTTGCATTGGTAAGTTTCTCTAGTGTTGGTTGGTGTAACTGTTCTTCCAACTAGTTAGTCGTTTGCTTGATTTTCCTTTAGGAACTTTTAGTGTGTGCTCTATGCTCCCTAGTTTTCCATAGTGAGCTAGTCAGTTGTGGATTTGGGTCTCTGACCTAGGGTGGTAGACCGCCCACTACGCCTGTTGAGAGGACTTTTTCAGTCTTCTGCTTAGAAATGTGGAGCCGCCTCTTTATAGACATTGTTTTGATAACACTGGTTCTTCAGAGTCAGTGTGTGAGACTTTTACGGACTTGAATGATCTCGCAAAGGGAGAACCTATGCATAAGATATTCATGGTTAAATTTCCCGATGATACCAACCAAGGAACCCTTTCGCAAGGGGATTCTTTTGCTTTTCCTTTCTTCGGAAACATGGGCGTCCCTTTGATGGCCACTTTGTACATTCTTGGATTGAATGTGGGATTACCGGTTTGGTTGGGTACCATTCCAAATGTCTCAAATGTTCTGGACACTTCTCAGTTAAGAACTCTATGTCATGGGCACCCTGTTGATGTTTCTTCATTAGCAAAGTCTTCTCCTCCTCCTTTTCCTACCTCTGGTGAAAGTACAGTTACTAGTAACTGGAAGTCTAAATGAAATAGAAAGAGGAAGAATAGGAAGAAGAAATCACCAACCTTTGCGATTCATGTTGGAGATAGGTTGATAACCCTTGCAAGTCATGTTGAAGACTAGTACCCAGTCTCTGCAAGTTATGCTAGGGGCACACACCCACCCTCTGCAAGTCATGCTAGGGGAAAAAGTCCAGTCACTGCTAGTCATACTGGTAATAGGTCTGTAGGCTTTGCAAGTCATGTTATCGACCCATCACTAACCTCTGAAAGTCATGTTGGAGATGTGAAACCAACCACTGCTAGTCATGATGGGGGCATTAATTTTGTTTAGAAACCTAGACGGATATGATGTAAGCCTAAGTTCCCTTGTAAGCTTTGCAAGGGAGATCACCTTACTCATTTGTGCCCTGGCATTCCAGAGGTACAAAGATTGTGGTCCCTGTTTGCAAGCTCTTCTAATTCTGAGTCTTTTGAGGTTTCCTCGCAGTCTATTCAACCTTTGGTTGAGAAAGTGGTCACACTGATGCAGTCATCGGCTGATCCCACTCCTCTTTTGGGGGGTGAGGTACCTTTATACCTTGTAGTCTCTCAACCTATTCAACCATTGGTTGAGAAAGTGGTCATGCCGATGTAGTCATCGGCTAATCCCACTCCTCTTTTGGGGGGTGAGGTGCCTTTAGACCATGTAGTATCGCAGCCTATTCAACCATGGGTTGTGAAAGGGGTCATGTTGATGCAGTCATCGACTAATCCCACTCCTATTTTGGGGGGTGAGGTGCCTTTATACCTTGTAGTCTCTCAGCCTATTCAGCCATTGGTTGAGAAAGTGGTCATGTCGATGCAGTCATCGGCTGATCCCACTCCTCTTTTGAGGGGTGAGGTGCCTTTAGATCTTGTAGTCTCTCAGCCTATTCAACTAGTGGTTGAGAAAGTGATTATGTTGATGCAATCATCGGTTGATCCCACTCCTCTTTTGAGGGGTCAGGTGCCTTTAGACCATGTAGTATCTCAGCCTATGTAGCCATTAGTTGAGAAAGTGGTCACGCCGATGCAGTCATCGGCTGATCCCACTCCTCTTTTGAGGGGTGAGGTGCCTTTAGAACATGTAGTCTCTCAGCCTATTTAGCCATTGGCTGAGAAAGTGGTCATGCCGATGTAGTCGTTGGCTGATCCCACTCCTCTTTTGGGGGGTGAGGTGCCTTTAGACCATGTAGTCTTGCAGCTTATTCATCCATTGGTTGTGAAAGTGGTCATGTCGATGCAGTCATCGGTTGATCCCACTCCTCTTTTGTGGGGTGAGGTGCCTTTAGACCATGTAGTCCCGCAGCCTATTCAGCCATTGGTTGTGAAAGTGGTCATGTTGATGTAGTCATTGGATGATCCCACTCTTGTTTTGGGGAGTGATGTGTCTACCGACTATGTTTTTAGCATTTCTGGTTCAATACTTTCAGAACAAGGGGGCATTCCGCTCGTTCCGATCACACCCCCTCCAAGCCCTAGGATGGTTTCCTTTGATTGGAATGACCTTATTGAGCCTCATCTTCCTTCTACCGCACCTTTTCAAATAAGGGTTGAAGTTAATTCAACAAACATTTATCGATGTATTGTGGATGAGGGAGCCTCTACAAGTATTTTATCCTCCTCGGTTTGGAAAGTCTTGGGATCTCCCAAGCTTCTGTCTACTTCGCATGAGTTGTTGGCTTTTGACAGAAATCCTAGTGAATATTTGGGGATTCTTCCTCAGTTTCATATCTCATTAGGTGGGAAGACTATCCTTGTTTATTTTATAGTGGTGCAAGGCTCGTTAGATTTCAATATGCTTCTCGAGTGTGATTATGTATATGCTATGAATGTTGTAGTTTCTACACTCTTCCAAGTGATGCATTTCCCTCACAATGGAAGCATTGTCACTATCGACCAGCTGGCATCTGATAATCACCATCCTAATTCAGCATTATTTCAGACTACCCCTTTATATGTTCCTAGTGTTCGTGTAGACTCTACCCCGCCACGGGTTAATTATGTGGTGTCTTATCCTCGATGTTCAATTGCTTCTGAGAAGGAACCGGTGCAATCATGTGTTCCCTCTCGATACTTGGTCTCAACAATTGATCCATCGTTTTATCCAATGGGGGCATGGGAGGCCTTGCTTCCCTCTCTTGGTCCAAGTGGGCTTGAGTATCCTTCTGAGTCTGATATCATTGTTTGTAGATCCTCAAGCCCTCGTGCCTGTGATTCTTCACTGATAGACCCTGCCAGTCCTGGCCAGAACTTCCATTGTCATATGGAGTATGGTCAGTTTACTTCACCTTTTAGGACTGTCGACCCTCGGTTGTGTGATTTCTCAAATTTTGAATTTCCTTCAGATGAGGCTATCCTTGAAGCCATGACTATGGTTTCTATACCGTGGGAGGACTTACACCATGGTTTGTGTTTTCTTCCCTCTTGGGAAACTTTCCAAGTTGACTATCGAAGAGAATTTTGGTTGGAGACTAGCAGTGGGCTCTACCTAAACTAGTTTTATACATGATTTGTAGCCCCCAACGGGTCTTCTTTTAATCCCTTTTTAGACCCTCTAAACATGAAAATATTGTCGAGCGATCTTGTGGCCTTTCACGTTCGTTAAACTGAAATTTGAAGTCACGTCTATCCGGAGATAGTTTACCCCTTTTTCGGTTTGGATGGTCAACTATACGAACAAAGGTATACTCTAGAGGCATCGAATCTCTAGAAGAGTATTCTCAGGCATAATTTTAACCCTTTTTCGGGCCTAAGGGACTAAATTTACGAAAAAGGAATCCCCATGGAGTACATAGTTAAGCTCTTTTCAGACTCCCTAAAATTGAAAAGATCGTCGAGTGACCTTATTCTTTCACACTCATTAAAATGGTCCAGAAGAACATTCCTGACGGAGTCCAAAGTTAAGATTTTTTCAGACTCCTTAAAAATGAAAAAATTGCCGAGTAATCGTGTCTTTATCACACTCGTTAAAATGGTTTTGAATAGACGTCTTGTCGGTGCTAGTTTACCCCTTTTTTGAACCGACTAGACTACCTTCGAAAAAGGTACCCCAGTGGAGTCTCCTTTTACGTTTTTCAGATTCTTTAAATATGAAAAACCGTCGAGCTTATCTTCTCTGGGCTCATTAAACTTACATCGAAGGACGTTACCATTGTGTGTCTTATTAATCACATTTGCATACCTACATCTCTAGTCTAATGTCGGCTCCATGTTGCTCTCAACTAAACCATCTGAAGCATTGTTACCCATGATTTTGGTCATCATGATGATGTATTGATGATGGTGTACTCAGGCTCTTCATTAGAACTTTCTCCTGAGAAAAGTTACCTTCATCTCTTTCCAAAAATTGCATTTTTGAGGACTATTCTTAGGCTGCTAGTATATTTGCCTGCGAGAACGCATGATTCTCGCAGGCTTCCTTAAGCCAGGGTGCGATAAGTTCGCACTGTGTTGAACTGCTAGGGTGCAAACTCTTTCTAAAGCAAGGAAAAAGATGAATTCTCGATGCTTCTAGAAGGGAATCTTCTAGAAGGATGAGATGGCATTCTAATGGTTATCCTAGTACTAGATTCCCTGATATTTTGGGATCATTCTTATCCAAGTAACCAATTCATTCTCTCCTATATATTGAGTGAATTCTCATGGAAAAGGTTAAGCAAGAAGGTTAAGCAAGATTCATTAGAGAATTGGTGAAAGAATTGTGTGAAGGACTGATGCTACAGTAGCTAAGAGACTCCAGCAAGTTCATCCATAGGAGTTGATCTTCTTCATGCAAGTGAGCAAGTGTGTGTGTCAGAGTCAAGGGCCATCGAAAGGAAGTTTGCAACATCAAGGCTCAGGTTGTAATCTTTACTTTCCATTAATATGATACAGTAATATGTCCCTTTCCCATAAAGCTATTTCCACTTTATTGTATAACTCCTTGATCATATACATAGATTGACTGTTGAATAGATTGTGCTTTCTTCACTTTGGTTGGTTTGTATTGTTTTGGTCTTGACTGTACGAGAGAACTGGAGTGAAGTAGGAGCAACAAAGACCAAAGGAAGTGATCATAAGGTATGTTCTTTGTTCTTGCCTCCTATTTAATTCAATGGTTAGAATCTAGGGAAAGAGTCATGTTTTGTCTTGCTTTGTTCTAGATCCAGGTGGATCTAGGGAGATCAGTTTGTGTCCGCACTTACAGATTTATCCAATAACAAAATTGGCGACTCCACTAGGGAACAATCCCATTTTCTTTGTGGCTTTTGGTATTTTTCTGTGGCCATTTCCTCTGGTTTCACTTTTCTCCTGTCCTATCAGTCTCTGAGTCTTCAGGATATCCTGATAGACCTTCTGGGTCCAGAAGCCTTTTTGACTTTTGCTTCATTTTTCAAATTTTTGATTATGTTCAGGAATTCTCGCACTGCACTTCATTGCAGCCTGCGAGAATAGGTAGAGTTCGCACTCTGCCTATAGGTTTCAATGCAAGGTTCTCGCACCCTGCTCAAGGGTCACTTGCGAGAATCAGTGATTCTCGCACTCTGTTATAGTGCCTGCCTGCGAACACCATTTTTCAAAAATTTGGATTTGAATTTTGGCATTTTTAGCTACCCAAATCAGTTTGATTGCCTCTTATGAGTTTCTTGGACCATTGATCGATATATTTCTTGCCTTCATTTGTATGCATGAACAGTCTTAGAGTTTCAAGGCTTTTCTTGTCATTTTGGACTTGACTTTCGTTTCTTGGCTTTTCTTGGCAAAACCATTCTCTCTGACTTCAGAATCTGAGTGTGTTTGATTAGTTAAGATACAGTGATTGGTTGAAAGTTAAGTTTGCTTGGTTTTCTCATTTTCTTATGGTTTGAAAGATCATTTTCTTTTGCATTTGAAAAGACTAAATTGGTTTGCTCTTTATTTTTTCTTTCATTGAAAGAGTGGATTGGGTTATTTGCTTGTTCATTGATTTGATTTTATGTGCTCTCATTGGCATAGTGAGGGTCCTTTTTGGAAAGTGAACAAAAGTTTTTTCTTTCAAAAACTTGTTTTTGTTTTTAGAAAACATTGAAAAATCAAATTATTGAGATTGTTGAAGTATTTGAAAAAGACACAATAGAGAATTTTCATTTGATAAATGATTGTTTGCATTGGCATTTGAAAGGAAATTTTGCATTGTAGTTCAAGGTTGATCTGGAAAAATTCTTCTCTCTCCCATACATAGGATTCATTGAACGAAAAGTGATATATTTCATTCTCATCCTTGCATTGTTGGGTCAGAGTCATACAACATAAGTTTCATTTCCGTTACCTTTGAGTAAACAACAACCTTTAATAACACTGCGTAATCATAAAATTTATCTAGTAACTCTTTTCTAGGGCTCTTTTACACCAACATTTAGCTAGGCTAGCACTTTGGAGTAGGAAGAGAGATACACTCTCCAAAATCACAAAACACACAATAGCATCTTGTGTTAGGGAGTGTTAAATTCCATTTGCAACATCCTGTCCTGGGAAGCCCTTCTCACACAAGGGTCAAACACTAGGTCGCATTGATATTGGCAGAGTTACTCACCCTGCTTTGTTGGTATCAGTGTAGAGATTGTACGTATTACGGGGATCACTCGAAGGTATACCCACAATGATGAGTGGAAGCCTTTTGAGTTGATTGCGAGCTAGATACCCTACCCTTGCATGTGGATCGGACTGTTGACTGTTCCCCAGGATTTATTATTGTTGGTGGTGACCTTAGTGGCCTATCTTTCTAGGTTCTTACCCAAGGTGACTATGGAGGGGAAAGTCTTCACGGTACCTAGAATTGACGTTGACCAAACTCACTCGGACTCCTTGGAGGGTATACCCATGATTATGTGTGGGAGCTTGCACCAGGGTGTAAGTTCATTAAGAAGGTCGTCAGTGTAACTTTTCCACCCTAGCCTCGCCCCTTCTCATCTCGTTGTTGCGACGTTGGATTTCATCACCAACTAGTGGCTTCGAAATTAGAAGGTCTTGTTTTCTTCGTGATTGCTTCTTAGATTTTATTTACTAGTGAGTGTTATTTGTTTCTCGAGGTTGACCATAGGATTTTTCTTCGCGAAGTTTGTCACTCGTTTACAATAGCTCCCCCATGTTGTTCACATAGAATGTAGGGTTTATCTCCAGAGGATCTGGACGGTTCACAACCCTTGCCCACAGCTACACCTGAGGGCTCTCCTTGGAAAAGTGAAGCCACAGTCGTCACCACACCACAAGTGGAATGAACTGACTCTCTCGAACGTTTTCAAATTACCAATACTCGAGAGGACTTTCGACTTCACCATGGTTCTGAGCGACCATTCATGCGATTGAATTCTTCCGGAGAAATAGTTGTTACATCTTCTGTATCACCCATTGGGCCTTTTCCCGGTGTCGAAGGCCAAGATCCTTTTTGGTCTGTAGGTGATTTCCGAAGGACCCTTTTTAGTCCTTGTTCACCTGTGGTCTCTGAAATCAACCCTCCGATGTTTTCTGAGACAAATAATCTACCGTTGAATACCACTTATCACTTTATTGTCCCTGCCGAGATGGCCCATCTCATGAATACTACGAGTGTCCCAACCGGGTTCACTGTAGCTGGTCTTGCTCCTATAAACACACAGTGAACGCCCAATGTCACTCTGACACTACCACCCGGATACCATGCATTGAATTCTTTGTTGAATGCTTCTGCTCCAACACCTCCGCAAACCCCGACCGGTTCTCCAGGTGATCCTTCTTTTCCTGGGCACCCTATTCCCGGTTTTATTCCGACACTCCCTCAATTTCCTTCTGGAAATCCTAATCCTAGTGGCACTATCCCATCCATTACACCAAACTTGCAGGTTCCCATTGGTGGACAAGGTGGTACAACTCAATTTCCTCTTACCGGATATATTCCAATTACTACACAACCTTTGATTGGGACACAACTTCCGGTTGGCACACCACCTACGATAAGGGGACCAACCCCGCCTTTTGGACAAAATATACCTCCCTCTTTGGCCCAGTATTGGAATAAAATGATACAAAATCTTCCTCAAATGACTGGGGGGCAACATCTTGTCCCTACTATAGGCCAACCATATCCAAGTATACCCAATCCTATTTGGGGTCAGAGTCAGAATGATCAAACTCAGGTCCCTAATCAAACTCAAGGTTACAATCCCTGGAACTGTTATCCTCTCCAACCACCACCGAATCTACCTGGGTCTTCCCATTATGGGCAGACTGCTTACGGTCCTACTGGTTTTCCAACAGGGCTTCCACCCCAAAGCCACCAGTACCCGTAGGTGAATCGATAGTTACATTTTCTTGCTACTTTGGATTTGCTAGATTTGTCTAGGATTTTAAATGATCCTATTCGTCACTCTCCCCAATGGCCTGTTATTCCAGCCAAGCTTCCATCGGGCATTCCTAAATTCAACGGCAAAGTGGGAGAGGAACCAAACAATCACGTTATGACTTTTCACCTATGGTGTTCATCCAACTCATTGATGGATGACTCTATTCGTTTACGTCTTTTTCAACGAACCCTTACCGGTTCTGCTGCGAAGTGGTATATCGAATTTCCACGAGGTTTCTTCTCTGATTTCAACACCCTAGCTATGGCTTTCCTTACACATTACCAGTTACTGATCCGTTATGATACCAGGACTAATATTTTGACTTCCTTCAAACAGACTAAAGGCACTCATATATCAGATCATATCCATGAGTGGCGAAGACGTCGACGTCTCATTAAACTTGAACTCCCCGGTCAATTACTGGCAGAATGGTTTACGAAATCCTTTGTGAACAAAATTGGTAAGGACATTTCCATGGGTGGTGTTCTTACGGAGGAGCAGGCTATAAGTCGTGCTCAATATCTTGATCTTGTTTATTTGCAAATGGGAACACTTTACGATTTGCTACCTGAATTACCTCATCCTGGTACTTCCAGCACTTCAACTACTCCAGTTTCCTTGCATGCAGCTGACAGTGTGATTGGTACTGCCCAATCCCACTCACATTCTGTTTCAAGTACAACCCCTAAATATTCTTCTTCTAATGTTCAAAATGCTCCGTCTCCTGCCACTCCCACCAGAAAAACTTATGAGGTCAATGATGTCCAATCTACCCCAACTGGTAAAAACAAATCTAAAAAGGGGAGGGGCAAGAATAAGGAGGGAAAAAATAATAATCAAGCAGAGAAAACTAAAACCACTCCTATTGAAGATCGGGATAAGCGCAAACCACGATACCCTTGCCTTATCTGTGGTGACGATCACTACACGAAGGATTGTCCACGACGTGCCGAGGTCAATAAGTTCCTTCAAGGAACCCCAAAACCATCTACACCGGCTGTCTTGTCCCAACCCTTCCTGTCTCAACAATAGACTCAGTTGGTCATTCAAGACCAACCCTCCTCTTCTACGACATCATATGTTTTGATGTGTACTGGTGATTCTAAGCAAAACAACGTTGCACTCATGACTAGAGCCAAAGATTATACTCCATATAAGGAGAAGGTTGACGATTTACCTCCTGCTTTGGTACAACCATCTCCCACGCCTCCACCTACTAACGGTCCTCTTCATCTCGAATGACTGAGCCTTGATACAGTTCTACGACCACCCCCAAAAGGTGTCGTTAGGAAATCGACTTTCAATCCTCATGCTCATGTGGCCCAGAACTACAGCGTTGTTGAAGATCTGGCCCAGGCACCTTTAGCAATGTCATCCCTTGAAGTCCTTTAATCTTGTCCTGCACAACGGAAGGCGTTGTTGAAAGCTATAGGTGGAATTGACCTGACAGATACGAATTTGATAGTCTTTGAATTGGAAGATCATGTTCCAAGGTTACGCCCTCAACTCGCATTCCGGATACAAGTTGTTGTCTCCGACAAGAACATTTTCCGAACTGTTATCGACAAGGGTGCCTCAACGTGTGTAATGTATTTTGCTTGTTGGAAAGCCATTGGCTCTCATACCTTGAATGAATCACAAAAAACTCTTAAAGCCTTCAATGGATCTGGTTTTAAGCCTTACGGTGTTCTCCCTTCATTTCCCATTATAGTAGAAGGTAAGATGGTCCAAGTCGAAGTGGAAGTCTTTGATGCTCCCCTTGATTATAATATTTTATTTGGTCATAGCTGGATTGATTCCATGCACGCCATTGTGTCAACACTTTTTCATGTAGTACATTTCCCTCATCAAGGAAAGGTTGTTACCATTGACCAACTTGCCTTTTTCAATTCTGATACCCATACTAGAAACATTTCGTTTATTGCTAAAACCCCACTGGGTTATGAGAACGTAGGTGTAGGCCTTTTAAAGGACTCCTCGTTAATGGGTACTTTTCCCATTCCACTGCCCGATGTTCCACGCCCGTCAGTTGCTTCTATCAACATGATCTCCACCGTGCCTCACAAACTTCCTACGTCACATGACCCTTGGATTGTCCCTGACCCTAGAGATCATCTCCGTTTCGGCGACGTCATGTCGTTAAGTCCGGTTGAGTCTATTTATCAAGCCATTCAATCGACAACCCCTTCTACCTCTTCTTTTGATGGGTTGTCTCCCGATCATTTTCGTGTTATTTTTCCCACTGACGAGATTATCATGTCCATCATGGACAACACCCCTTGGGATGATGGGCATCATCGTTCCATACTTTTTCTGGAGAAACATACTCTTGAGAACTACCAACGGATTTCGACTCTGTCGACTATTGTTGTCTTCTCGACGGTTCCCACGACTACACACGATGTGTTTGCTAAAGGAAACTTAAGTAATATCTCGCCCATGATTCCCATTGACATATCCATTAAACCTGGGATTGTTGAAAATGTCCATATTGGTGCTTCGTGTTCTGCTAATGAAATCATCACCTATACATCTTTGTTCAAAGAATTTCATGACATCTTTGCCTGGAGTTACGAAGAGATTCCCGATATCGACCCTGCTATTTTTGTACATGAGATAAAGACATACCCCGGCGCTAAACCCGTCTGACAACGCCTTCGTCCAGTTCACCCACGTAAAGCAGCTACAATCACGCTCGAAGTTGAAAAACTTCTAAAAGCCGGCTTTATTTATCTGGTGGCTCTTACAGAATGGGTTTCCAATACTATCATGATTGACAAGAAAGGAGGCAGTATTCGTGTTTGTGTTGATTATAGGGATATTAACAAATCTTGTCCCAAAGACACCTTTCCTACCCCCTTCGTCGATCAGAATGTCGATGATTGTGCTGGAAGTGAAATATTCTCTCTCATGGATGGTTTCTCTAGCTATAATCGAATTAACATTGCTCCTGAGGATCAACATAAAACTACTTTTATTTGTCCTTGGGGTACTTTTGCCTATAGGAAACTTCCTTTCGGTCTTAAGAACGCTGGCGCAACGTTTCAACATGCTATGTCTTATGCTTTTCATGATATTCAGCATATCATTCAACCCTATTTGGACGATTTACCCACTCATTCTATGCGGAGAGTCGATCACCCTACCCACCTCCGAGCCATTTTTGTTCGTTGTCGGTTCTATCGTATATGTTTAAATCCTCATAAATGCGTTTTTTGCATGGAATCCGGTCGTCTTCTCAGTTTTATCGTTTTGCGTCAAGGGATCCGGGTGGATCCTATTAAGGTCGAGGTGATTCTTAATCTCCCTCCTCCTTCTACACTACGCCAGTTGTAAAGTTTGCAGGGGAAAGCAAACTTTCTTCGTTGTTGTATCCTTAATTACGCCGAGATCATTCATGTTTTTATGCGGCTACTAAAGAAAGATTCAGAGTTCGTCTGGGTTATCGTTGCCAACAATGCTTTTGAAGCTTTAAAATTGTCCCTAACGTGAGCTCTGCTTCTCTTTCCTCTTGATTACAGTTGTGATTATTTCCTTTATCTTGCTACCTCGGAGTACACTATTGGCATGGTTATCGTTCAAGAGGATGATGCGCACGATGAACATGTTGTTTACTACTTGAGTCGAAGCCTCACACCAACTGAAATCAAGTATCAACATGTCGAAAACTAGCCTTGGTTGTCATTCAAGCAGTTCAATTCTTTCGGCACTATATCCTCTCACGCAAGACTACGGTGATTTCTCATTGCAACCCTATGCAACATATTTTGACACGTCAATTGCTAGGGGAAAAATACTCCAAATGGATTGTGATACTCCAGGAGTTTGACTTGGAATTCAACCGCACCAAGTCCAAGAAGTCATTAGTTTTTACTGAGTTGATATGCGATTTTCCTCATTCTGCCACGGAAAATGTAGCAGTAGATTCATTACCCGATGAATCTCTTTTCCTTATTAGCACTGATGATCTTTGGTATGGGGATATCATTATATATCTCCAAACCCAGACTTTCTAGCTTGATTTTTCTAGTACTGAACGACGTCGCATACGCTATCAAGATCGTCAATACATTTTCCTCGGGGATACTCTTTACCATCGGGGAATTGACTCTGTTTTTCAACGTTGTTTAACATTTGAAGAAGCTGAGAAATCTCTGAATGACTGCCATTCCAGAGCATGTGGTGGTCATATGTCTGGGTATGCTACTGCCCAGAAGATCTTACGCGTAGGGTATTTTTGGCCTTCTTTGTTTAACGACTGCATTATTGCCATTCAGAAATGCCATGCCTGCTAGACCTACAATCAGAAAATTTGGTCACATCCTGCTCCTCTTCACCTTGTGGTCTCAGTTGGTCCTTTTGCGAAATGGGGCATTGATTTCATGACATGTCACCCTCACTCGGTCGGGGGGCATGGTTACATCATTGTAGCCGTTGATTATTTTACGAAATGGGCCGAGGCGATGCCGACATTCGATAATACTGGAAAGACCGCAGCGTTGTTTCTTTTTAATCACGTCATAGCTCGTTTTGGTGTTCCCCAGGCTATCGTCACTGATCACGGTAGTCACTTTAGGAATTTTATGATGTCTGAACTTACGGAAAAGTTGGGTCTTCGCGATGATAACACAACGCCCTATTATCCCCAAGCTAATGGTCAAGTCGAAGTGATCAACAAAGTTCTTATAACTATGCTTCGATGGATGATAGGAATTCATAAATCAAGTTGGCACACAATGTTGTTTTCGGCATTGTGGGCATACCGGACATCTGTCAAATCCGCTACTGGGTTTATGCCTTTTCGGTTAGTCTATGGTGTGGAAGCCATTCTTCCTATAGAATGCGAGATACCCTCTTTGAAGCTAGCTGTTGAACTCCTACCCAACACTTCTGCTGAAGAAGAACGTCTATTGTATCTAATGTGATTAGATGAAACTCGACATGATGCCACTCTAGTAATAAAAGTCCAGAAAAAATGTGTCAAGGCACAATATGACAAGCATGTCAAGACTCATGTTTTCTCCGAAGGTGATCTTGTTCTTCTCTATGAACAGGATCAAGATGTGTTAGGAGCTGGGAAATTCGAACCCATGTGGCGAGGTCCTTATATTGTTCGTCAAGTTTTGGAAAAAGGAGCATATGAGCTTGTAGATTGCGATGGTATCCCTTTGTGTGAACCCAAGAATGGGTTGTACTTGAAGAAGTACTATGCATAAATTATCTGTGCACAAGTACTTGTATTTTATGTATCATACTTGGTGTGTGTTACTATAGTTTTCTTTTTTCATTATCTGGTCTCTACCCTTATGTGATGTTGTGTTTGATTTCCAGATGTCGTAGCCTTCGCTACCCTATATTAGCTTCGCTGATGGTGCTAGCCGTAGTAATTGGAACCTTGCTTCCTCTGCATGGGCAATCTATGCCCTAACAAACGAACTTGTATCTTTACGAGGTGTATGCCTCGGCTGTGCGACCAACAACATTGTAGAGTATAGCATCGTTATTGAATTATTGGTTGATGCTATCTCACTCAGAATTCGTCATTTGGTTGTGAGACTTGACTCGCAGCTTGTAGTACTACAGTTAAGTAATGTCTACTCTATTCGAAGTCCTACCTTGTTACGGGTGTATTTGCGAATTCGTCTCTTGGAACGTTATTTTGATCACATTGAATATCAACATATTCCTAGATGTCTAAATACATTAACAGATGCATTGGCTAATTATGAATTGGATAGACATTTGAATCATTTATAAATCAAACACATCGAAATTCACACAATATAAAGTAATCCGGTACAAGCCATCTGTATATATAACGATCAAAAGAGTTTTTTACAAAAAGTTTGTCCGAAGACCAAAATATCAAAAATTGAAGCTTATAGCTTCTACAAAGTGACGTCATGGATGACGTTCATGGTAACACACGACTGCCCTAGAAACCCTACGGAGCAGTCGACTCATAGCTGCTAATACCCCTATAGTATGACACTGATCGCGTCGTGGAACCTCTTCCAGAGTCATATCTCGAATGTCTGTAGTCAGGCCCTCTAGATTTTGTTCCACCACTTGGTAATCCTCAGCATACTGTGGTGCTGCTGCTACCTCTCCTTGCCGCTAGATGGGAGAAGTGTCGGGAGGTATGTAAGGTCCAACATCTGTGTTATCAACAAATGATTTTGTATTAGTATTTCGATGGACATATAAAACAAAAACATTTGAATATGATAAAAATTCACAAAAACATTTGAAAAGAAAAAATGCGTGTACTTCTTACCAAGGTCACCCCACTGAGTATCCTCTGGTAGTGCTAAATCCAGATCTCCTCGGAAATCCAACCCGACATAAGTGTAGTCATCAACCATCAACATCTGGGTTTGAATCCAATCAAAGAAAATATCGTCATACTTGACGATCAGTCCTGCTACATGTCGGGCCATGAGCCGACACCATCTCAACATCCTTGGATCCCTGGGACCCAGTATATTCCATTCAACCTACAGTCTTAGAATGGGAACCCTCTCGAGGAAGAAGGACACCAACAAAGATCCATACCTGAATTGCTTCAGGTCACCTCGCCTACATTTGGTCAATTGCTTTTTGATACTGCGAAGCACAGCATCTGCCCAGTTGAATACGTGAGGCTCAGTACACTTGATGGCATAATGGAAGTAACTCTGCAATGCCATATGAGGAGCAGAACTCCCAGCCATCCGAGCTATAGTAAAAAGGATAGTACGAAGGGTCAAGTCTTGTACCCCCCAGATAGCCACTTTTCCTTTTTTCCTCTCAGCCTCGAGTACGCAGTATAAATTGCAGTACTCACTCATCTTTAGCCCACCACCTCTACTACTGGTCAGGCTCACATAGTATCCGCTTTGGGACAATCCAGTCAAAAAGTAAATGTCCTCAATGTCTATGGACAGTGTGTGAGCTCCCACATGAAAAACCTGCTGATCTGGGTCCCACATACGCACCAAATACTCTAATAGTCTCACTTGGGCCCTCATGCCCAGGATACGAAAGTACTTTAAGAGCCCACAATCTCTCAAAGCAGCTATGGTAGGTGGATGATTTTCGGCCATTGCATTATCCTCTTCATGCTCCCTTTCACACCACTCAAGTACCATGGTGATGGCCAATTATCTACACAAGGAACACAATAAGAGGATTAATAACTTTTTTCATGCTTTGGATATTTTTCATTGGCTAAAAGTTTAAAAAGATTTTGGGCTTTGCGGTTCTCGCAGGTGCCCTGTGTGCACAGTGCGAGAACCTCGCAGGTGGCCTTAGTCTCACCTATGAGAACGCCTCATTCTCACAGGCCCCGTATGGCCTGCCTGCGAGAATTGCAGCACGCATGTAGGGCTTAAAAAATCAACTCAAAACTAAACATTTAACTAATGAAATCACAAATTTAAACCATGAAAATGTCAAGGACGAAGATCTTACCTTAATTTCGCAGACGGCTCGTTGAATGGTCTCTCGTAGCTCCCGCAAATTGACGCCAAACTTGGAGGGTAAAAGAGGAGTTTTTTGAGCTCAATAGTGGAAATGTAAAATGGTGTGGTAAAAAAGAGTATTTACTCATTTTATTTACTTTTACTATATCATTTTGGGTTTTTATAATTATCTATCGACTAAACCCTAATCCCTAATGTCATGTTGAGTGTAACTTTTGCAAGCATGATGACTTTGACGATTCAATACAGGGATATGGACATGTTTTTCTTTGTTATCGCGTGTTTTTGATTATTTTTTATGGTTTTTACATAAAACCTCGAGCGTCGTTTTTGTTCGTTCTTGCACTTGTAAATACATGAGAATGTGATTGAGCATACTTTTATCACTTTTTCAGGCTCAACAAGGTTATACGAAAAAGGAACCCCCCTGGAGTCCTCTTTAAGCTCTTTTCCGATTCTCTAAACATGAAAAGATCGTCGAGCGACGTTGCTATTTTCATGCTCGATAAAGTATTTGAAATAATCATATGGTGAGCGATAATTTATCTCTTTTTTGGTCTCGTCCAGACTATTTTATGAAAAAGGAACTGAGAGAGTTCTCTTTTAAGTGTTTTTCCAAACTCTATAATAAATCCGTAAGTGCGGACACAAATCGATCTCCCTAGATCCACCTGGATCTAGAACAAAGAAAGACAGAACATGACTCTTTCCCTAGATTCTAACCATTGAATTAAATAGGAGGCAAGAACAAAGAACATACCTTATGATTGCTTCCTTTGGTCTTTGTTGCTCCTACTTTGCTCTAGTGCTCTCGTACAGTCAAGACCAAAACAATACAAACCAACCGAAGTGAAGAAAGCACAATCTATTCAACAGTCAATCTATGTATATGATCAAGGAGTTATACAATAAAGTGGAAATAGCGTTATGGGAAAGGGACATATTTCTGTATCATATTAATGGAAAGTAAAGATTACAACCTGAGCCTTGATGTTGCAAATTTCCTTTCAATGGCCCTTGACTCTGACACACACACTTGCTCACTTGCATGAAGAAGATCAACTCCTTTGGATGAACTTGCTGGAGTCTCTTAGCTGTTGTAGCATGAGTCCTTCACACAATTCTTTCACCAATTCTCTAATGAATCTTGCTTAACCTTCTTTCTTAACCTTTTCCATGAGAATTCACTCAATATATAGGAGAGAATGAATTGGTTACTTGGATAAGAATGATCCCAAAATATCAGGGAATCCAGTACTAGGATAACCATTCGAATGCCATCTCATCCTTCTAGAAGATTCCCTTCTAGAAGCATCGAGAATTCATCTTTTTCCTTTCTTTAGAAAGAGTTCACACCCTAGCAGTTCAACACAGTGTGAAATTCTTGCACCCTGGCTTAAGGCAGCCTGCGAGAATCATGCATTCTCGCAGGCAAATATACTAGCAGCCTGCGAACAGTCCTCAAAAATGTAATTTATGGAAAGAGATGAAGGTAACTTTTCTCAAGAGAAAGTTCTAATGAAGAGCCTGAGTACACCATCATCAATACATCATCATGACGACCAAAATCATGGGTAACAAGCATGCCTTATATGCAAGCCCTATAGCACTTTGCCTCTGCATCCTGACACCTTTGGCCCTAGGAGGGATTTTTTCCACATGTCCTTTCTTTGAACATCAGTCTTGTCCTTGAGCCTCGAACTTGTATTTTTTTTACACCCATACCTCCTTTGTAACGTAACATTCTTTCATTCTTTTTTCAAAATTATTGAAAAAGACAAAAAAAATCAAATATACCCCAAAAAGAGGAAAGGAAAAGTATTTTCTTTGTATTGGCAGCATAATGAGTCACCCTTGGATAAAGCACATATGTCCATTTGTTCATCAAACCCTAGGATTTAATATGACCTTAGGAATTTGTTCCCGCTACATTGAGTTGTGTCCTCCTCCATTTGGTTATTCTTCCAAACATATGGAGAGTTTGCGTTGCCTCCTGCCTCGTAAAATTTTGTTAATGCCATGTTGCCCGAGTCTCATCATTTGTCGTGCTATTGTCCAAGGGAAGGTTTTACCAAGATTGAGTCGGCCCCTTTGCAGTTTGTCTCTTGCCCTCATGCCTGACCATCCCGAAATTCCAATCAAGTCTTTGTTCAAAATCAATGAAGCCTTCAGTCTGATCATCAAGATTCTCTATTCCGTGATCGACGAGTCATCGAAGACCTATGGGTAGTGAATTCTTACACTCATATTACACTCCTACTCAAGTTTTGAAGATTTTGAAGTTGTTTCTCGAGATCTAAAGACCTCATCTCCAGCCATCAGGCCTTATCAACTTCTAGAAGATGGATACTTTACATGTATATCTTTTTGATTTCGAGATGTAGCTCCACTGTGTATTTCTCACAGCTACACTTTATATAGTTATATGACATGGATCTACAGTGTATTTGATTGGTAGCCATGATTTTATTTCATCCCGAGCATGGGTATGCCCACCTCAGTGAGACAGTTATTATTTTGCAGAAGGCACCTCCCGATTTCTGGTCCCTGGGCTCACTTGTTTGGAACATTGGTGAAGATGGTTAATGTATTTCGGCCATCCGATTCTCTTCTGACCTCACAAATTAGGGGGAATCTATTATAAACCTAATTTTCACGAGACATTCTTACTTGGCATCAGGACATCTCAGATTCCTTCTTTTCCAAAACACCACTGAACAACTCTTCTTAAAAACCCATTTTATAAAATCCCACACACCATACTCCATTAATGCATGTGTGTACACACCAGCTGACCCAAGACAGCCCGCGTGTACTTACAAAAACACGAAAAAGGAAAGTTGCTGACGGAACACACAGCTTTGGGTAAGTTAACTAAGCCTTTAGGCCATGTATGGTTGGTCACTCGACCAAATACCTAGCTCCTTCTAGCCTATAAAAGAAGGGTTATGGGTCCCATTTGAAAGGAGGAGAATCATAGTAAAGAAACTATACCTGATTAATCATTCATTTTGTTCCAACCTTTAGCCATCCTTGTGTAAAGAGAAGTATAGAGAAAAGCAGTTGGAAGATAGTGGAAGAAGAGCCCAGGACCAGGATCGAGGAGCAGTGGCTGATTTTATCATTGTAAGGTATCATTCTGAAGTTAATAAAAGAATTGCTTTTCCTGTCCCGCCATATGATATTTTCATTATTGGAATATTGATTGTATTATTGATTAAATCTCTAACCTATTAGTTCATAGATCAAATGCATGTGGAGCTCTTTGTTTTTCTTTAGTGAATGTAGGTCAGCATTGGGAGGAGAGTTGGATTCAAAGAATGACCAAGCGCGAAAAGGGATCGACATCAAAACATGAAAAATAAGGTGCGTCAACTTAATCTCTTG
Source organism: Picea engelmannii (assembly GCA_009831015.1). Classification (NCBI taxonomy): domain Eukaryota; kingdom Viridiplantae; phylum Streptophyta; class Pinopsida; order Pinales; family Pinaceae; genus Picea; species Picea engelmannii. The sequence goes on along the minus strand of ML788747.1, from coordinate 79,820 downwards.
AGCCTTGTATTTACATATGAGTAATGAGGGTTTAGGCATGATGGTAAAAAGTAAGAATATTTATGTTATTTCTGCATGCATGATAAAACCCTTAGTGCTAGTCCGTAGGAGGGATTTCCCACCCACAACACCCCAGACTTACCCTTTCCTTGAATTCGTCCTCAAATGCCAATCCAATTATCTTCCAAGCCAAAGAGCCATTGGCTCTCCCACTGGTGAAAGTATGTTCACAATTACCCCTGATACCATTGACCAAATGCTACAGATCCCTCAAAATGACTCCACCACCCCTTTCTTTGTCGAAGCCCTAAATGAGTTATACCAGAAATTGACCTTTCCCCGGAGAGCGGAAATATTTGAAATTTTCCTTCCTGAAGATGCCCAATTGCCTAAGAAAAATCCACCATACCCCTCTTCTATTTTTCCATAAAAATCTAACCATATTATATTCATTCTCTCATGTTTGTTAGGTTATTATTCTGATGAATGGGTATATGAATCTATTCTAAGTTTTCTGTCCATTTTCTCTACAGAAGAAAAGGTTTCTGTGAAATTCAATTTAAGTCAATTATTGGTTGACATCATTCATGAACAATTTCTTAAGTTTCCAACTGAAGGGATTTTCAAATATTCTTCAATTCTGGTTTATATGGTCCTATTCTATCAAGAAGACACATTTCCTTTCGCACTCCATAAGATAAATGAATAAGGAATCCCATAGTCAGTAATATTTTGGACTTCATTGGTGAGAAAGAACTCAACATAGTACAGTTTCAAAGATTTCATTGATCAGTTCATTTATCCAGCTACTTATTTGCTGAGAAGTAGTAGATAAACCATGGTTAATGAATAAATTCAGAAGGTTTTACACCTAACTGATCAAGACAAGACAGGTGACTAGTATTTATACCACAATTATACAGAAATAAGGGTGTATGGATGTGAGTTTCCACCATACAGGTTTACTAAATACCTCCCAATGAGGACTTTTTCATTGGAGTACATAAGGCAGATGATAAATTCAGATGAAATTCATTTTGTAGAAACCAAGAAGAAATCTCAATTCAGAATCAAAACTCAGATTGTACCATTTATTTGCAACAGCAGAGCAACATGTGAACAAGAAGACATCCTCTTGATATAGATGAAGTTTCCTCTATGCTTCACTTGTTCATATGACCCATTTGGCATCATTTCTGAGCTAAGGAACAACCATAATACCACTCCCTATGTGCATACAAAAAGGCCAGAGATTGAAAAACACATGAAACAGGTTGAGTGGGAAGAGAAAACCTTGCAAGAAGAAGAAGAGCATCATGTGTCTATGACCACTTCAAGTACCATCACACCTCAAAGACAAGTAGAGAAAATTTAAATAAATAAAGACTCTCCTTGAGTCATATAGGTCTCAGTAGATGATTTTCAAGTATATAGGAAGAGGACTAAAATCATTCATACAATAGGTTTTCTTAAAGAGGGAGAAATGCAGTCTAAAATAGTTTTGGAAGGACCACACTCTTCAGCACAGTCAGATAGTTTGTTTGCAGGATCTCCATCATCACCAGCTTCACAAATAAATCCATACACAACTCTAACTATTGAATCAATTCATGGATAAAAGGAGTCAAATATTTTTTACAAGTATAAGGAAATTAAACAAAAGAATGAACTTCTTCACATCAATACTTATACTCAATTTTGGAAATAGACTTCCACTTCTTTGCAAAAACATTTGTCATCCTTTGACACAGAGAAGGGAAGAATGAAAATGACATTCTTACAGGCACAAGTCCCCTATCCAAACACAGGAGCTAATTACAAGAAAAATTATTTTGAATTTGATGTAAAGGATGTCCATCCTATTGATCAAACAGAAAGACAAGGGAGATGATACTTTCAACCCTGACAAACACCTCAATGGAAGCTTGCAAATTACAGGTATCACTGACTAATATCCAGTCTCAATTAAAGATTGAAAATATCTCTTCTTTGGCTAAGGATAATAAGATAAAGTAATTAGAATAATTAGTTATCAAAATTGGATATGATTCAGCTAATGTCAAAGAAGAAGAAGAGTTGATAAAGAAGAAGAATGTTGATATAGAATCACTCAAGAAATAGTTGAAACTTCTAGCAACATAGGATTCACAAACTAAAGAAGTAGATGAGACAGAAAGCCAAAAAGAAGAAATGGTCAAATTGATTATGGAGCAAAATGCAAATATTAGGGAAATGGAAGCAGAGATGGACAAGTTGATTAAGGAAAAAGAGAAGAGTGCACAGTTGGCCATGGTTCCACTAGATGCAGTTCCCCTGACATGGATAAAAACAACATAATTTTCTACATCAACATCAACCCTAGCACAAACTTCAGATGCCTTAGATAAATTGGTGAAATATATGGAAGACATGTCCATACAAAGAGAAAAAATAAAAAAGTTACAGGAAGAGGTAAAGTCATTATAGGAATAGAAAGAAAGGGTCGGTACTTATCATCAGGTAGAGATACATAAACCTCATAGGCTCAACCAATGAATACAACAATTATCTAAAGAAACAGTCATGGAAAATACCTTAGCCCAAGCTAAGGAAAATATATGGATAGAAATCAATAAATCCATGACAAAGATTTGGCCCTCTATACAGATCGTCTTTGAGCAGCATGAATTAATTCAGAAAGCTAGAGAATCCATTGAAATCATTAAGGAAGAATTGGGAGAAAATCCAACAGAAGCCATAGATCTAATCATGTTTCTAAACTCTAAAAACAAACATGAGTTAGAGGAGTTGGAGATAGAGGACATAACTGAAACTATCTTGGAAATAAGAAAAGGTTCTAACCAAGAAAGGCCTCATGTTCCAATTGGAAGAAACATCTCAGTTTATGCACATAGGTGTGCAAAGGTTCTTCAACAAGTTTGAGGTGTTAAACAAGAAAGGACTACCTGTTTTGTTAGTGTTAAATGACAAGTTAATCACCTTTCCTAATTATAACCAGAAATTAAAGAAAGTGGCAAAAGACAATTCAAAATTTGTAGGAATACAAGGAAGCGTCACTAGGAAAACAATCCTGGAAACACTACATGTAATAACCCAAGGATGAGCCCCGGTTGTAATTATGAATGTAACATGTTTTGGAGGCTAGTGAGCCAAGTATTTATAAGCTGGTAGGCTTATGTGTTGATTAGGACGAGAGCCTAGATGTTAAAGGCCAAGAGCCTATTTTGTACATGTAAATATTCATATTATTAATATAACAACATCGTTGTGTGTAGAATGAAAATGAAGAAAGAGTATGGGGGACTGAACTCCACTATGTTGGGCAAGGGAGGAGGCTAAGAGATTGAGGAAAAATGGATAAGCTTAAGAGCCTAATAGAATAATATATTATTATTCTAAAAATTGTAAAGAGGATATTAATTTATCCTAAGTTCCTTTAGGGAGGGGAACAAGTTCCAAGTGGGGGGAATGTGTTCCTGGAGAGATAAGTGTCATCCAAAACACATGCATATTTATGAGGGGGCGTTCTCACTATTCTGACCATGTTGGCCATCTGTTACCTCGATTGAAAAACACACCCAACAAGCACACAGTAACCCTGGCATGCCATTATGGAATTCTTGAAAGACCCCGAACCTTTGCAACAAGCCAAATTGATACCCTTGTTGTACCTATACCCTACGGGTTGCCTGCATATTTCCATGTTAGTACCATTACACACATATAGTTTTATTTGCTTCCATAACCATTCCTGTGTGTTGAGTCTCATGGATAGAAGAAGCAGGTTGTTAGGCCTGTGAGAAACTCTCTCCAGGTGAGAGAGTGTGTTGAGGAAGTGAGATATCCTAGAGGGAGTCCAGTAGCAGCTAAAAATCTCTGAGAATTCTTGATCCAGCCTGTTGTTGAAGCCCAGGAAAGGGAGGTGTATCAAACAATGGATTGTGTGATAGTGAAGGTGTACTCTCTTAGGGTGGGATAGGTATGTGGGGAATGAGATTCTGGGAGTTGTGGGTGTAAGTGGATCCTTGGAGGAAATCCTTACAGTTGTACTGTGTAAATTCCTTTTGTCCTGCCTAGCCTAGGAATCCCTCGCCCGATGGAGTTTATTCCCATCTCAGGGGTGACCCTTCTTAGAGTGAGGAGCAGTGTGGTCTATGACTGGGAGGTTCGTGGAAGTTCTGCATGCAGTTTGTGTGCTCCAATTAAGAGATAAGTAAATTTTTTGTGCTAAATGGTTAAATGATGTATTTTAGTGCATATATGTGATTCTTGTAACAATATCATGTGTTTTGTTGCATGTATGTTTTCATGTTATCTCTATTTATTTTTGTTAAGTTTATATGTGAATTTGTTCCACAAAATAGATATGTCTGAGGTAGTGTGCCCAGATTGGGTGGCCAAGGATGTTACAAAATGGTATCAGAGAATTATCTGGAGTAGCATTGCCTAAACTCGGTGTCTCGGGATGTTACAAAAGGGTATCAGAGAAAAAATATTTTTACTCAGTGACGACGCCTGACCTGTTGGTGAATGGGGATGTTACACAATGGTATCACAGCCATGGTTTTAACACTAAGCATGGTTGGTCCATGTTAGTGGAAGTTGAAGAAAACGTTTTAGAAAAGAATTTTTGTCGAAATGGAAAAAGTTCAAGTTTAGAGCCATGGTTTCAGCACTGAGCCTGAATTAGGCCAGAGAAGTGGAAATTGGAACTCGGGTTCAGACAAAGATATTGTCAAAATGGACAAAATATGAGTTAAGAGCGTCCCTGGGTGCTAAGAGAATACCTTGTCCATGGTAGGAAACTCAGGAGGTATAATGGTTTAAGGAATGGAAACAAAGAAAGAAGCCACAACAACCATTGTGTTGGGTCGCAAGGTTTAAATTTAGGGTGTAAGATCTACGTAGGGGAAAGGCCAACATTTTCCATCCATCATATATGGAAAATGTTGTATGATATTTAACCTCCAAGTTCTTCAGAATTCATGACTTCAGAAAAGTCTATGTGTTATAGAGAAAAAGGGGTCGAAGCTCGAAGTTTCGAAGTCCCAGAATGGATCTAAACCGTATATCTGGGGAGAAGTGCTTAACCATTGGTTTTGCTCAAAGACAGATCAAAACCGTTAGATCAAGACAAAAAAATAAGGTAAGGCACAGTGGTGAAAAACATATCTCAGCTGACATATCTATTCATGAATGATTGTGAGTCGTAGATCTCACAACAGTGCGGAAATTCAGCATTTTAATAAGGTGTGATAGAATGAAAACTCTTGAAGTCCCTAAGTACGGAGTTAATCCAGATTGTTCATCAAAAGGGACACATGTCCACAGATTGTCTTGTTCATCAATTCGACATTCAGGAGAAACAAAGTGTGCTAAGGTGAAAACTCTCGAAGTCCCGAAGTTCGGAGTTGATCTGGACCATTTGTCAAAAGAATAACGTGTCAGTAGATTGTCTTGTTCGGGAATTCGACATTCAAGAGAAACAAAGTGTGCTAAGGTGAAAACTCCTGAAGTTCTGAAGTCTGGAGCTAATCCAAACCGTTCATCAAAAGAAACACATGTCGACAGATTGGATTTTTTGGGAATTCAGCATTTGGGAGAAATAAGGTGTGATAGAGTGAAAACTCCCGAAGTCCCAAAGTCTGGATTTCATCTAGACCATTCATTAAAGGAGACGCGTGTCAGCATATCATCTTTTTTGAGAGTTCAGTGTTCGGGAGGATTGGAGTGTGAAAGTGTAAAATCTTCCGAAGCCCGAAGTCTCAAAGTGACGTGGCATGCTGACATAACCAGGGATGATGTGGACACATGAGATGTGTGCCACATGTCAGTGAGTTAACAACCTTTGGAAGATTGGAATTCTAGTTAGAATGTGACATGTGTCACCCATCTGATTGGACCACATGTCCGCTTCTAGTATTTCTCCATGTGGCACTCCTCGTGAGCATGGATGGTGGGACCTCTAATGGTTGCATAAATTAGTTAAAACCTTGGTGAGGTATTTAACTAGACTAGGCCCATGATTACTTGACAACAATAGATGCATGGAGCCATCTCGTGAAGTCCTAAGACTTGATACTTCGGAGGAAAGGTGTTATAGTTAGCATTGAGTAGAGAACTCCTAAAGGCCCGAAGGCCAGCATTAATCTCCATCGTTGGTCATAGGGGATGTGTGGCATTAGATCCCAAGGTATGGAAACTTGGAACTTCGGAAAAAATGGTTCATGATTGAGAGGGAGGAATAAATTCCCGAAGCTCCGAAGTCCTAGAGCCAAGAATTCCCGAACCAGTGGATGTGACGTGGCATGATGACATCACTTGGTGACATGGATCTCCCCTAGGCATGTCAGGTGTCATAGTACCTTGCACTTGGAAATAGATACAATAGTCCAGAGACTTGGCACTACGGAAGGATTGAGAGTATGCACATTTTGTAACTCCCGAAGCCCGGAGTTCCATAGTAAATATAGGTCATTGGATGTTGGGAAGCCTAGGATCGTTGATCCACCGTCCTTCGCAATTTTTCCAATTCGGAGCTCTAAGGAATTGGAAGGCTAAGGATTGTGAAAACCTATAGATCCCGAAGCTCTGAAGTCCTGAAGCTGGAGGCCCAAAGTTCTAAATAAGCGCCTGTCAGCCTAGCACTTGGCCACATCCAGTGGTCACATAAATTGGGGGCTAAGGAAAAAGGGGCTAGTAACTGAAAGTGAATTGTAGAATAGAAAAGGGCTCAGAGATAGAGTCATGGGGATTCTTGATCGACCAAAGACCCACAAAAAATGGAGTCTAATATTATTTCGTTGAATCATATTGTTTAATTTATTTTGGAAAATTATTAAGTCTAATAGCTTGACAAAATTTGGTTGATTGCACATTTTGTAAAGTTAGTAATTATCAGCACTAGACCGAATTGTTACATAGGGTAGAGAAATGGAGGAGGCACAGGATTCTTATAGTCCATAGGATGAAGTTAGAGGAATAGATGTCCATTTGGGAGTTGAAGGAACAAACTCCAATGGGCATTGAGAACAAATAGATAAAGAAGTGATCATGATGAAAATGATTAATGAATTGAAAAAATATGTCCAAATTCACCAGGAAGATAATGAAAGTCTTAATAAGTCCAAGAGACAATAGGAAGACTTCAATATGAAGTTAATACGAAACCTAGAAAGAATTGAAAAGAATTTTGATAAGGTAAGTGGATCCAACAAATCAGGGAGCCATAGGTCCCCTAATGAGGAAAGAAGAGAAATAAGTGGTAGCATACATCACCAACACTCCCAAAGGCATTTCCAAATAAGGCCACACAACAATTCAAGTCCATATCCTACCAGAAAGAATAGGAGATCTGAAGTGGATGAACTAAAGGGTGAAATGAATAAGATCAAACCTCCTACTTTTGATGGAGAGAACAAGAAAGATGAAGATATCGAGACATGGCTACTTGGCATGAGGAAATATTTCCAATTGCATAATTATTCCTCTCATGCAGAATGAATAATTATAGTCTATCAGATGAAAGGAAAGGCATCCGTGTGGTGGTATGATCTTGTGCAAGTGCAGCACATCAGAGAGAAAAATGTTGCATGGAAGGAATTCAAGAGGCATTTTGAAAAGACGTACTTAACCAAGAGATACTATGACAAAAGATTAAATATTTCTTTGAACTTAAATTGGGCAGCATGACTATAGATGAATATGAAAGGATATTTCTAGAGTCATTGAAGTATGTCCCTTTCATCAAGGATGAGACAGTCAATATCTAGAGATATTTGAATGTGTTGCCATCTTTTATCAGTGACAAAATCTAGTATGATGATCCTAAAAATATGGAAGAAACCATAAGGAAAAATGTTTATATGGTCAGCATAGGGGAAGGCCTACTTTCCAAAGAGCTTGGGAAGACAAGAGGAAGTTTAAGAAGGAGAAAAATCAAAAGGGGAACAAGCCACCATTTTTCAGAAATAGTCTTCAAGGAAAACCATTTTTTAGGGAGCCTAGGATTGTTGAAGTAGGTGGGAAAAGGCCAAGGAAGACACCTATGCAATGTTGGGGATATAATCGAGATCATAAGTATATATATTTCCCTCATAGAAAATACAAGGTGAGAACGGTTCACAATGTTCAGCAAGAAGAAACAATGGAGGACATCGGAAGAAGAGTACCAAGAATTTATGCATCCCTCGATAACAAGCAAGTTGAGTTTCAATCACACATGATTGAATTAGAAGGTATGATCAATAACCATGCCTTTACTACTTTAATTGATTTAGGGGATAGTCATAGTTATATAGATCCTAAGGTAGTGGAATTATTTCAATTACCAAGAAGAAAGCATGGGGAATCTTGGTTGGTGCAGCTGGATATAGGAGTCAAGATAAAGTCTTTTGAGTTGGTTAAATCATGTCCAGTGGGAATAAATGGACTGAGTACCAAGGAATATTTGAACATGTTTCCTTTGGGATCATATGATTTCCTAATTGGTATGGATTGGTTGGACCAACACCATGCCATATTAGACTATAATAACAAGGAATTCACTTGCTTGGATGAGGAAGGAAATCAAAGAGAAGTCCAAGGAATTCCCAGGGCAGTTACTGTCCAGGAAATCTTAGCAATGCAGATAAAGAAGTGTTACAGGAATGGCTACCAAATATTTGCATCCCATATGGATGAAGCACCTAAGGATAAGGTACCAAAATTGGAGGATCATGCAGTCCTTAAATATTTTGAATATGTGTTCAAGGAGATACCAGGGCCACCTCCAAAGATATATTTTGATTTCTCTATAATTTTGATGTTTGGGGTAGCTCCAATATCAAAGACTCCCTACCAGATGAGCACAACAGAAATGAAGGAACTGCAAATGCAGATTGAAGAAATTTTAAAGAAGGGGTACATATGCCCAAGTGTGTCACCGTGGGGTGCCCCAGTGTTATTTGTGAAGAAGAAATATGGGACCCTGAGATTGTGGATTGACTTCAAGAAGTTAAATAAAGTAAATATAAAGAAAAAGTATCCTCTACCAAGGATCGATGATCTCTTCGATCAATTGAAGGATGCAAGGATATTTTCAAAGATAGATCTCAGGTCGGGATACCATCAGGTAAGGATTAAAGATGAAGATATCATCAAAACTGCCTTCCTGACAAGGTATGGTCATTATGAGTTCATAGTGGTTCCATTTGGGTTATCAAATGCACCAGTTGTTTTCATGTGCTTAATGAATGGTGTTTTCCGAGAATATTTAGACAATTTTGTCATTGAAATTTTGGATGGAATGCTTATATATTCCAATACAGAGGAAGAGAACGAGAAATTGTTAACCAGTGCTCCAATTCTGAGGATTGCAGATCTGAATGAAGAGTTCATGGTTTTCACATATGAATGCAGAGAAGAACTAGGTGGAGTCCTCAGTCAGAATGGGTTTGTGGTATGTTTTGAATCCATGAAATTGAAAGAGCATGAAAGGCCATATGCCACTCACGATTTGGAGTTGTAATACATAGTACACACTTTAAAGAAATGGAGACACTACCTCATGAGAAATAGGTTTGAGCCGAGGACAGACCATAATGGTCTGAAATATTTGCTTGATCAACCTATTTTAAATTCCATGTAGAGCATATCGTTGGTATTCCTATGTGAGTATGACTTTGATATCAAGCACATTAAAGGAAATGAGAACAAAGTGGTTGATGTGATCAACAGGAGAGTGCATGAACTACATGCTACAACCATCAACATGTATCAAACTGTTCTTAAAGACAAAATTTTGGAAGCTTTAAAAAAAAATTTGCAGTACATGGAAATGGTAACAAAGTTACAACAAGGTAAGATGCTACAGAAAATAGAAGATTATGGATTGTAAGTTGATGAAATACTTTTGTACAGGAAAAAAATTTATGTACCCATTTATCACGAATTGAGGAGTATGATCTTGAAAGAGATGCATAATGTGTCTTATGTTGGGCACCCTGAATATCAGAAAAAAGAGGCAATAGTCAAGAGCCATTACTACTGGCCAGGCCTGAAGAAATAAATTGCAAAGTACATAGCCATATGTATGGAGTGTCAAAGGGTCAAAGATGAGCATAGGCACCTATTTGGATTGCTACATCCATTACCCATTCTTGAGTGGAATTGGAAGTGGTGACAATGGATTTCATCACTGGATTACCCAAAACAAGCAAGCAACATGATTCCATCATGGTGGTGGTGGATAAGCTTACAAAGGATACCCATTTTATTCCCTTGAATACTACTCACAAGGAAACTAATGTTGTTGATATTTATATGACAGAAGTAGCACGATTGCATGATATTCCCAAGACAATTGTGTCTAACAGAGACCCAAAATTTACCTCAAATTTTTGGATACAATTATTCAAAGGGTTCAGAACAAACATGAACTTCAACATAGCTTACCATCCTAAGTCTAATGGAAAAACAAAAAGATTAAATCAAGTGATAGAAGATATGTTAAGAATGTATGTGATGGAAAAACAATCCATATGGAAAGTCTACCTACAATTGGTAGAGTTTTCTAACAGCAATGGGTACCAAACATCACTAAACATGAGCCCATTTGAGGCACTTTGTGGTAGAAAGTGAAACAAACCAATAAGCCGGGACAACCAAACTGATAGAGAAATAATTGTGCCAGAGTTTCTCAAGGAAATGGAAGGGCAATTGATAAAGATAAAGCACAATTTTAAGGCCGCCCAAGACAAACAAAAAATATATTCTCACAAAGGGAGAACCCATAGGGAGTTTAAATTGGGTGATCATGTTTTCTTGAAGGTGAAAGCCAACAGAAGTTCCCTGAAGCTAGGAAACTATTCCAAGTTGGTAGCTAGATATTGTGGACCATTTGAAATTCTAGAAAGGATTGGACCAGTAGCTTATATGATTTCATTTCCTGGATGCATGACTATTCATAATGTATCTCATGTATCATTGCTCAAGAAATATATACCTGATGCTAATCATGTGATTGATTGTAATGTGATTCAGGTGGAGCAAGAAGGTGCTTTACAAGTGCTTATGGTGCACATATTGGACCGGAATATAAGTCTTCTATGGAATCAATCCATAAGGCTTGTAAAGGTCCAGTGGACCTGGTACAGTCCTGAGGACTCAACATGGGAGCATGAAGATTCTATGCGAGAAGAATACTGCACCTTTTTTAATATTTTGGAAATCTTGTTGATGTTGTGTAATTAAGTTGCACTAAGGACAATGCAAAAATAAGGGGAGGGGATTGTGATATCCCAAGGATGAGCCCCAATCGTAATTATGAATGTAACATGTTTTGTAGGCTGGTGAGCCAAGTATTTATAAGCTGGTAGGATTATCTTTTGATTAGGCCGAGAGCCTAGATGTTAAAGGATAGGAGCCTATTTTGTACATGCAAATATTCATATTATTAATATAACAACATCGATGCATGTATACCGACCATGAAGAAAGAGTATGGGGGACTGAACTCCACTAGGTTGGGCAAGGGAGTAGGATAAGAGATTGAGGAAAGAGGGATAAGCTTAATATCCTAATAGAATAATATATTATTATTCTAAAAATTGTAAAGAGGATATTAATTTATCCTAAGTTCCTTTAGGGAGGGGAACACGTTCCAAGTGGGGGGAACATGTTTCTGGAGAGCCAAGTGTCATCCAAAATGCATGCAGATTTATGGGGGGGCATTCTCATCACTCTGACTATTCTCACCAATCTGACCATGTTGGCCATTTGTTACCCCGATTGACTAGTGCGCCCAACAAGCACACAGTAACCCTGGAATGCCATTGTGGAATTCCTGAAACACCCTGAACCTCTACAAAAATCCTATTTGATACCCTCATTGTACCTGTACCCTGTGGATTGCCTGTGTATTGTCTTGTCAGTACCATTATCCACATCTAGTTTTTGTTGTTCCCATCACCATGCTCGTGTGTTGAGGCCCGTGAATATAAGAAGCAGGTTATCAGTCCTGTGAGAAACTCTCTCCAAGTGAGAGAGTGTGCTGAGGAATTGAGTTCTCCAGGATGGATTCTAGTAGCAGCTACAAAGCTCTGAGAATTCATGATCCGACCTGTTATTGAAGTCCGAGAAAGGGAGGTGTAGCAGTTGATGGACTTTGTGACAGTAAAGTTGTACACTTATGGGGTGGGACATGCATGTGGGGAATGAGAGTCTGTGAGTTGTGGGAGTAAGTGTATCATTGGAGGAAATCCTTCATGTTGTACTATGCAACTTCCTGTTGTCCTGTCTAGCCTAGGAATCCCTCACCCGTTGGAGTTTAGTCCCAGCTCAGGGGTGACCCTGCTTAGAGTGAGGAGCAGTGAGGTCTACAGATGGGAGGTTCATGGAAGGTCTGGATGCAGTTGGTGTACTCCAATTAAGAGATAAGTATCATTTATGTGGTTAATGGTTAAATGATGTATTTTAGTGCATATTTGTGATTCTTGTAATAATATCATGTGTTTCACTGCATGTATATTTTCATGTTATCTCTATTTATTGTTGTTAAGTTTATATGTGAATTTATTCCACAAAAGAGCTATGTCTAAGGTAGAGTTCCCACCCTGGGTGGCCAGGGATGTTACAAAATGGTATCAGAGCATTATCTGGAGTAGCACGACTCATCCTAGGTGGCTAGGGATGTTACAAAAGGGTATCAAAGAAAAAATATGTTTACTCAGTGACGACGCCCGACCTATTGATGGCTGGGTACGTTACACTACAATCTGATTTGAAAATTCAACATGAAATCAAACACATTTTCATCACCAAACCCACTTTTTCTAAATACACAGAGATGGATGAAATTTACAGAAAATTGCTCAAAATATCAATCCCAAGTAAAAAGAGGTGGGACAAATTGTGTGAAAAGAGGAGTTCTATTTTTCAGTAGCAAGGACCAACAACTAATAATAATTCAAAGAGATATATCATCAATAACTTCCATTAAATGAGCATCAGAAATCCGAGAAAATCTAAAGATTCCTATATTTTAGTAATTAGAGATAGAACTGGCTTAGATATCCCTAAAATATATCCTGATCTTTTATGACAGGATCCTTTGTAAATAAATGTATAAACACTTCTCCTTTAGAAGTATTGAGTGTTGAGTTTTGCATCCAAGAAAGCTACTTTGTATCATTCAAGAGGATCGACCAGTGATATAAAAGGCTCTTTCACATGATTCTCGTGTCAAACTATTGGTGAAGTGCATATTTCTAAGTTTATGTTTTCTTTCTCTGTTTTCCTTCTTATGTGTTTCTAATTCTAATTATTCAAAATAAGGTTAAAGAACAAAATTTATTTCAATATACTATGTTTCTGAATTTGAATGATTTTTATGTTTTCAACTAAAATTATGTAAAAGGAATTCTTAATTTCTCTCTTTACTTGATGGAATTCCTCTCACTTCTTCTTATTCATTTCATCCAAATTTACTAGATCCAAACAATTTAACTATCTTTCCCAGTGAAATTTTTTTATAAAAGATTAAACATATCCTTATTTTAAGAGACAGACCCCATATCCCAATGGTAATTTAAGCATTCAATCAACCAAATATTTAAAACAAACAAACAAATCTTTAAACTTTCATAACTAGCCTAATATTATAATCCAAACAAGTATTAATATTACAGAGAGATCCCTCTCTGAAGCTGGCAGAGCTAGATCCTAGCTTCCAAAGTGGTTTTGTGGTTACCTATGTCCTTTCTTCTACAACCTCTAGAAATTACAGAGCGATAACATAGTGGTGACCATACTAGGGAAGAACAATTTTTCAACTTCTGTAAATTCTTTTCCCTAGTAATAAAACTTTATTTATGGACAGTCAAGGATTCGAATCTTTAGAAATAAATGTTCAAAGGTTGTAAAAATTTGTAAATAATTAAGTAGTGTTTTTAAAGTTTTAGTTGTGGATCCAAAACGAATTCACACCAGATCTCATCCTGATCCAGAACCTGTAAACGTTGTATATGACCCTGAAAAATTGATTAGGAAAATAATTTTAGCAAAAAGTCAAGGGAGTAGTCCCCCTCCTAGGGAAACCTCTCTCCTAGAGAAAATTTTCATAATCCAAGATATTCAGTTTGATCTACCATTTTAGAACAGTCTATTTAGAACCAAATATGAGATTTTCCTAGATGTAACAGTATTAGATCAAGCTATTATCCAACCCAATACACTTGAAAGACAATCTCCTGAATCAGATCTTGATCAACAAATCCTTCAAAGTTTTGAGAAGTTACAAGATCTAGCATCAGATTTTGATCAATATTTACATGAATCATGGATTCAATAATCTGTTGAACTTTATGCCCTGACCATTTCCTCTTCATCTATTAATTCTCAATTGATTCATCGTACATCTACCAGTCTTGCTTCTTCTATATTTTCCACCACTTCTCCAATAACTTCACAGACAATGATCCAACCTATTATAGGAGTTCCTACATCTACACCTTCCAAAATTTCTTCTGCTATCCATCCTCATATACCAATCATGGAAGCAAGATATGCTCCCCTTTTTTTGGTTGCTCCTTTACATAATATTCCCCAAGACTATAAAACTAGGATTCCTCAGTTTGATGGCACTGGAACTATGACTGCACAACAACATGTTGATAAGATGAATGACTTTTTTGACTTGCAAGAAGTAGATGAGGAAGATGTCAAAATGAGATTGTTTTCCCAAAGCTTAAATGGACAAGTCAGGAAATGGTTCAAACCCTTACCAGCTTCTTGTATGCATGGCATTATTTCTTTTCACTAATAATTACTCAACAGATGGGAAGTTAAGGAAAATCCACTTCATATTTTATCTTAATATGAAAGTATTAAAACATCCCCTGGGGATAGTGTGAAGGACTATTGCACTAGATTTAATAATATTTATAATGCAATTCCAACAAACATTAAACCTCCATAGGGTTTAGCTTTGATTAAATTCCCTGATGGTTTTGATGCTGACATGTATTATCAATTGATAGAAAGAAACCCTACAACCTTGGAAGAGATGTAGAGAGATGTTGTGAGTGTAGAGGCCAATCTATTAGCTAACAGGGCTAGACAGAGAATAGAGAAGAGAGTAACTATAAAAGAAGAATCTTATACCTCTTATGTTGATGAAAAAGTAGACTCTTTAGTCAAAACCATGGAAAGGATGATGGACAAGTTAGACATTGCTGATAGGACTTCTCCTAGAGAAAATCAACCTGGCCCCCAAACCAGAAATCCTAATTTTAGGAGAAACCAACTTCCTATCAGACAAAGAGAACAAAGAGGTCCAGATCAACAAATCAGACCTCCTTTTCAAGAAAATTATGCTGATGAAGGGGAAGAATTAGTTGAATGAATTGATGATTTTCACATCAAATTAATGGGAATAAATGATAATGATTCTATATTTCTCACTCAAGAAGAATATGATATTTTCCATCATTAACAAAATGAAATTGATCATGAGGAATCAGAAGATTATAAACAAGGTTTTGAAAACAAAATTATGGAGGTCTATAGGAAGTACAATCTAAGGAGTAAGAAATCAACTGATAATCCTACCAAGAAAACTCCTGATAATTCCACTAAAAAGATAGATGACACTTCTTCCAAGAAAATTCATGATATTCCTTCTAAAAATGACACAAAAGTTCCAACCAAAAGAACATTTGATATTGTCTCAAAAACAGCTCAAAATGATATTCCCTCTACCAGTCAGCCCAAAGATACTTCACAAAAGGAAGTTGGTGAGAAAAAAGATTTTCCTAACTCAAATAAAACTCAAACATCTTTCAACTTTGAAAATGAATTAGCAAAACTCAAGATACCCATTCCTCTAACATATCTCATGAATAAGAATGCATATAGATCACAACTGATAAAATATTTGAACACACAGGAAGGTACAAACATAGTAAATGTTGTTGATGATCAAACACAACTATTATTTGGGCCTCAAGTCAATAGAAAACCTAAAAATGGAACTCTACCCCCATTCTACATCAGTTTAAACATTCATGACAAAAATCTGCACAATGCAATGCTTGGCTCTGGTGCTTCCCAGAACCTTATGCCTAAGGCTGTTATGCAAAAATTGGGACTTGATATCGCTAGACGATACAAATATTTGTATTCTTTTTATTCAAGTAAAGTAAAATGCATAGGTCTCATTAAAGATTTGTGTGTTACTTTAGCACAAATACCAGCCAAGAGTTTCGTAATGGACATAGTTGTTGCTGATATACCTCCTAAATATGGCATGTTACTATCTCTCTCATGGGGAGATAAGTTACAAGGAACCCTTCAATTGGACATATCTTATGCTATCATTCCATTGTTTGGTCAATAGAGGAGATTATATAGGGAAACACTGATGAAATACATGGTTAGTAGTCAGGATAAATGATCCAGATTTTATGAGCATAATGAAATGACTATAGATTATTAACAAGTGCTTAAAAAAAAATAGAAGAGATACAATAAAATTGGTTTTCTATTCAATAAGGAAACAAGTTGAAACTATATAATGTAGTGGAAACAATCTTTCTAGAATGGTGGCGACTTATCTCTGAGAAGAGATGTGGCAGTTGTGCTCATTTGCAAGAAGATGATTACTTTTGGAGCCGCCTTTCTCAACTGGTTTGAATGTAATTCTTAAATTCAAAGGTTGGCCATTAAGTTGTCTTTTACTTCGTGACCTTTACCCACTAAAAATCTCAGTAGTCCTGATTTACGAAGTGGCGATGGCCGTTGTACTCCTAAGCCATTTCCATTTAACTGTTAAACGAGATTTTTCACTTTTTATGTACCTCGGGATATCGCGTTTTGGGAGTTATAAGTCACACGATTTCCAAGCCCCGATGTGTGAAGTCGCGAAACAACCTTGAAATCTTACCCAGGTTAGCGCCGAGAGTAAAGTTCCTTAAACCATAGTTAAGTGCTGTCGGGATTTCGCATCTCGGCGATCGCTCTCCCTAAAAGTCTTACCGTCATAACTTTGATAGGCGAAGTTGCGAGATAGTTTTACAAGTCACCCGTGTTAGTGTCAGGGGTAAGTCGTTTTAAACCGTAGTTAAACAATGTCGAGGTTTCGTGATTCGACATTCACTCTTCCAAGAAACTATACCTTCGTAGCCCTGAGTCACGAAATCACGATATTAATTAAACACTAATTAATTAAACACTTAATCAGGATCACGTTTTTTCTTAACTAGATTGTGCCATCATGATCTCGGGTTTTAGAAGCTCGAAAGATAGGAATGAAATCTCCCGATACGGTGAATGCCGAAAAGGGTGATTAAAGTTTAAAGAAAACCTAATTAAAGAAGCTAAGCCAGATTAATCAGTGTATTAATACAAATATTAACACGCACCATCTACGGGTTAAATTTAAATGTTTTTTGCACTAACTTGTGTGTTACGACCCGTAAAAAATTTATGGCATTTATTTGAAATAAGGTGAAGTGATAGGTAAAGATATTGTTTTTATTGCTAAATCTTTCTCAAAAAAAAAAAAAACGATTTGACCGTTTTGTTCATAAGGATGCTGGAGTTTTAAATGGTCGAGATATAGAGATGTTTCTCTCATTGTTTCAAAGTTCATTTCTATATTGCGCAAAGAAGCTTTTCTCACCAGGATAATTTTTGTATGTATACACATTTTTACTACAAGAGAGCTAAGTCAGAATCCTTTATCATGGCTCCACGAAAAGCATCCAAGGCGATTGCTAAGAATTTAGGGCAAGGCTCAGATAATGTTTTTGATACTTCACCCCGAAGTATCGATTCTGTCAGAACCTGGTCATATATCTCTAAGGTTCTTCAGTCTGAATTGGTGAACTATTCAGATGATTCCAACGATAATGAGAAGGACGATTTGGCCACCAAATATAAAATCGTCATTCAAGAAGAGATGCATAAGATAGCGGCCAGGCCACAACTCCTTCCCTACTATGATATGATCCGATGGGTATTAGATCATGTGAACATCCCAACCAGAACTATTATCAGTGAGCAGAAGGTGACCAATGGGACCTTCAGACCAGAACATTTGCATGCAATGTACCAATTGTCACCCACACCAAACTTCTCACACAATGCTGAGTTTCTGGAAGGTTTTAAGATGAAAGAATGTGAGTAATATGGCAAAACCTTATCTTATCTGATCAAGGATTGGGTCTCGCACCCCACAAAGTTCAGGGCGGACGGTAACAAATTTTATTCAATCTCTTCCTTGGAACCACAATTCAAATATATAGCAATGATGACCTGTAGGCTGTATAGGAAGGAGGACACCACACATTTTTTCCTCTCGTGGGTGCCTCTCATTCATATAGTCGCTAAAGGTTGTTCCTTCGACTGGGCCAAATTGTTTTCAGATAGTTTAACCAACCAGATTACTGAATATCGGATGCAGTGGGCGAATTGAAAGGCCACTTCATTTTTTATGTCTGCCTACATCATGGATGTTGTTTGTTTCATGACACCTTTCCCCCTAATGAAATGGAGCTGGAATCCATATAAGGCTGAGCCTATCCATGTCTACCATTCAAAACTTTGGGAAGATAAGGCCACATATTTTATATACGAAATTTTCAATTGGGTAATGGTACCAATGCATGTCTCCATCTTCGGCAACCCACCGCCCAGGATTTCAGATAGCATCGCCACCAACCTGAGCAACATGACCAAATGGTACGTAGAGGTGGAATTATCATACATCAGGGTTTTTGACACCTATGTTCCCCCCTATGCTCTACCATTGTTCATACCGGACAGGTTGGCTTGTCGCGAAATTTATAGGCAAACTGTGATTGGTGGCATAAGAAAAGAGCTTAAAGGATTTTCGAAGAAGGTATGGCCACCATTCCCCATTCATTTGAATACATATTCTTTATTATATTTCGAACACGCAAAAGCCAAGGCAGTAGCTCTGGAGGATATTAAATTGATCCACATTGAGTTCAAGAAGCACGACCCACACAGGATCGTGGGCAATCACATGGAGAGTTGTGGCCTTAAAAGGTATGAACATGAGCATTCACCTCATGAAGACATCTTCTGAGGGGTGATATCCTATGTTGAAGTCCTAAGTCGGATTCAAACCCTATTGCCCAAAGAGATGGTTGATTTCTTCAAATTTCAGGAACACCGGCGGAGCTGCCTTCCCCCAGTCTTACAACGTAAGAACCCACCGAATGCAGATGCCCAGAAAATGGAAGCCAAGGGTTCCAAAGATTCAAGACCTGACCAAGAGGAACAACAGGAAAAGAAGAAGCAAACTGAGGGCCTGAAAATGGAAGCCGAGATCCCCAATCCTCCAAGCAAGCCAGCCTTGGTTGTTACCCTAGGGAAATCATCCAAGCAGATCGACAACCCCATCGTTTCTATTACTCCCCTACAGTCCACAAAGGGGATCCCAGATGCGGGGTGGATTTTCAGTGAAGAACTAACGCCCATAACTATGGAAGAGTTTCCTCCGAATGAATTTTTCTTCGATAAGAAGAGAAAGGTCATTGTGAAACAAGAACTTTATCAAGAAGTAAGCACGTCAACCAAGAAATCTAAAATCCTTACTGATGGGAGAGCCATGAAAAAAGAGGAATTTGCAACTCAAATAGCAGGGACGTTGGGGGCTTTTGCTACAGCCAACCAATATTCTGTCGAGTCCCTAGAAGAACAGTTGAAGCCGAAAAACCGCTTGATCAAAACTTTGGAGGATAAGCTGGCTATAGCAGAAGCAACCACTAGAGATCAGGCGAACACATGTATAGAGCTAGCTAGGGAAACCGATCAAAAGGAAATCAAGCCGCTCAAATCCGATCTCAAACAGACACAACAGATGGCTCAAAATAGTCAATCACATATAAGCCAACAAGCAAAATTGATAGGGCAATTATAGGCCAAATTAAATTTCACCGAAAGCCAAATGATAAATATCGGGATATTCCAATCCCAAGCCATAGAAATCCGAAAAAGAGTGTCAACAGCTCAGCAACATTTACTTGCTAAAGTGGAAACAATTCAAAACCACTGCCAACTCATTGATCAAGTACTGGAAAACATCTCCTTCAGAGAAAAAGAAGCTGGGGTGGCTCGGGTCACTTTCCAAGAGGTTGTTATAGCCACAACAAAAAAGGAAACGGGTAGTAGTTCCAGGTTCTCCATCCTAGAGAAGACCCGAGGTAACATCTTGCTGAAGGCATGGGAGCGTAACATATTGGAAGGAAAACAACGAGCTAAAGAGGTAATAAACTCTTGTGAAGAAACTTTTGGCTTCATATATGGGAGTTTGTTGGATATCGATAGTGAAAACAACACTGGGACACTGGGCAAGATTAATATAGCCAAGCACCTGCTCAATATCAAGGAGAATGAGGAAAGAGATTTGGTTGAAATATCATAGATAACTCAGACGGATATAGTCTAAGTAGATAAATGGCTAATAAAACCAAGTGTACATTTATATTCTATCGGCGCTGAAGACCGACAGGTAGAAGGAAAGTTACCACAATTAGTGAAGGACTGTTACACTTGTGAGGCAAATAATCAAGCAGAACCTTCCAGGTTGATAGCCCAGTTGGTGGAGAGGTATGTCACTTCCACCGAGCATGTGAAGGGGCTGGTTTCTAGTATCAAATAATGACAAGTGTCTACCTGTTCTATTTTTAGAACTTGAAGAGAAAATAAAGGAAGGTGTTCCATTTGCCCGAAAGAAGGACAGAGACAAAGAATTGAAACGTTTAATCTCCTTTTTTGTAACCGAAAAAACTCCTAGAACGATTGAAATTCCAGCATGTAAAAGTTTGTATAAATATGAAATTAGAAGAAAGAAAAGAGGCTGGACCTTTTTGGTTGATTGTAATAGAGACTCTCTCCTTTTGAAAATTAATACAAATCAATCCGAAGACTCCTGATTCCGTCAAGACTGTGTTATGAGTTTGTTTCCTCTATGATTTCATATTCAATTTCATTTCGCATATATATATCTGATGAATGTTTTTACTGCAATTTAGTAAAACCTCTACTGTGTTGATGTATTTTTAGTCATCTATATCGTTTACAGTTTTTCCTCTGTATCGGCTATTAGTAGGTACAACACCTGTGAACTCTTTAGATCTTCATATTTTATGCTTCGACAGATTTCTTCTTATCTTTTCTTCTTTTGTTTACAGGGTGAGATTCTCCCTTGATAGGAGCCTCGCATTATAGACAACTTAATGTTTTTCTCACATTTCACACACCATTTATTTAAAATATAACTCATTTACATGAAAAGGCCTTTGGTTTTCACTTTATCTTCGAATATCGGATTCAAAGTTATGTTTTATACGATCAAATTGATACAACATCAAAAACCTTGAAATCTCCTTTAATTTTCCTGTTCCTCTATCACTGTCCCCGCTGCAAGACAACCTAATATTGAACCCGAATTGTTGGACCAAACGCATATAGATTTGAACCTTTTTTATACCATACTTAAAACAACCACCACCCGAGTAGAACTTGAACGTTCATGGGCCACGATTGAACAGGATATAAGCATCCAGGAACAGTTGGAAGCGAGACAACGACAACCTAGAAATCATCTTTAGCTTCCTTTCCCGAAGGTTGATTCTTCCCCCCTTTTTATCCTTTACTCACTTTTGGATGCTGAGACACTATACTTTCTAGGCCTTAAGTATATACTTTGGAACAACATCTTTCTAGCGCCGTTGCCAGGGATGAAGTTACGAAACATTTTCCCTGGGAAGAACGACATTTTTTGCAAGTTTCTCCCTTTGATAGTGAACAAAGAGTGAACACGTTCTAAAGTATTTTATTATATTTCACTTGGTGACTCTAAGTTTAAATAATCTAGCATCTAGTCGAAGGAATACCAGACAAAACCCAGAGGGTAAATAGACCACGCCCGTTTTCGATCCCAAAAAAATACTGAAAACTAGAGGTTCCCTTAAGCCAACCACTACAGTCTACCAGCTTAAGTACCCACAACCCAATACCAAGAGTTCTGTTGAACCTTCAACTTCTCACAATCCCCTCCCTAAAACCATCAGTCCAACTTTAAATCTCTCTTAGGTTAAAAGTGAAATCCATCCAACAACCTTTGGCGTACACAAAGGTAAAAACCCCGTAGTGAATTTACCAGAGATCGACATCTCGCAAACTCTTCAGTTAGATTTCACGACCTCACCAATTCTTGAAGAGTATACCATATACTCAGATTCCACACCCGCGGGTTCCCCTGATTACATCTCTTGCAAATCCGAGGAGCCAAGTCCTCGCATTTCTTTTCACACATCTTCACTTTTTTCGTCTCTTGAAGAAGCTAGAAATTCACTTTTAGTCTTCCAGAACCCTCTATATAACACACCTTTTCCATATTCGGTAGTACCGATGGCGGTCGCCAGAGGAGGAGGTGGAGTGACTCCAGGAGGAGGAGCGGGGGGCCAAGGGCCTCCCCCGCCTCCTAGATTTTTTGCCAAAGTAGCTGCGAGATATGCACCTTTGGTACTGCCCGTCCCTCTCCACGACCTTCCTGAAAAATTGCATAAAAAACTTACCTAAATTTACAGGGGAAGGGGACTTGACCGCAGCTGAACATATAAACTTCTTTGATCAGTTCGTTGATATCCCAGGTCTCGAACACAAAGACGTATATTTGATATTGTTTGTTCACAATTTCGAAGGACGGGTACAATCCTGGTTTCAAAGTCTACCAGCAGGATTGATATTAGCTTATGATTCCCTAGAAGACTACTTTCTTAGAAAATGGGGCGAAAGGAAAGACCATTTGTATTATTTGACAGAGTTCGACTCTTTAAAGAAAAAGACTTTGGAAATTGTTATGGAATTCATTCAAAGATTTAACAAGTTATATAATAAGATCCCGGTCGAAGTTAAACCATCCAAACCTGCAGCCAAGGTAACCTTTGTGGGAGATTTCGAACCCGATTCCGCACTTCTTTTGAGAGAAAGGAGGGGGGCTACCCTAACCCGAATGCAAGATGATTCCATAGAAATTGAATCTAATATGATGGCTTTTGGCAAGTTGAAAACCAAGGTAGAAATGGGAAGCCGAGAAAACAAACATTTTAGGGAACAAGCGGGACCCTCAGGGTCCAATAGATCCACAGACGACAAAATGGATGATATGCCTAGGATAATTAAGGAGTTATCAAATAAGATTTCCAGAATGGAGCTAGATCAATCCAACTCTGATTCTTTCGTTAAAAAGGAATTCTAAAGAAACCCCAATCCTCAAAATAAACAAAGGTAGATTAAAAATGAAGACTAAAAAATTCAAACCCCTTTAAAAAATGAAAATTTTATAGGAGGAAATGACCTAGAAGATTTCGAGGGTCTGGAAGAAGATGTGAGAAATTTGGGTGATGACTGCACTCAACCTTTTTTAACGAAATAAGATTATGAGAAGTCCTTAAACACGCAACAACCGTCAAATAAATATGATGACATAAACAACACTGATTTCATTGTATGTCAAGAAACAATCGATTCTATAATGGCTGAGGTCCAACCTAGGTATCACCTGAGGTCTAAAAACAAACCTGCGTCGACTCCTCAACCCAAGAAAATTCTCCCTAGAGGTGAAGTATACGAGCCCGCTGCAAAAGAGACTGAGACACCTAATAGCAAAATGAAAGGGGTAGACTCGCTAGATCCCAAAGTAAAGGAGGTTGAGACCCAAACAAAGAAAACCAAGACAGTTGAAACACATACACCGGTAGATAAACTCACTGGTGATAAATGAGCACAAACAAATAAATCAAAAAAGAAGGAGTCTGGGGTTTCAACCAAAGAAACAGACAAAGGTGGTGGAGGGTTCAGCCTCAAAAATGAGACAAATAAGATAAAAATACCAATCCCTCTAGTGGAATTAGCGAAGAATCTTGTATATCAAAAGCAGATGACCAAAGTGATAGGTTTTTTGGAGCTAGAAAGTCACTCTGACGTGATAAAATTGGAAGATGATAAGCCCAATATCACTTTTGGTCCACATTTCGAGGGTCCCAGAGACATCGTCGCTCCTTTCTATATCACCTTGAATATGCATGATCGACTTCTGTATAACTGCATGCTAGACTCTGGGGCCTCACAGAATGTGATGCCCAAAACTATTATGGATAGACTAGGCCTCGAGATCACCAGGCCTTATTGAGATCTCTACTCTTTCGATTCAAGAAGAGTTAAGTGCATGGGTATGATAAAAGATTTAGCAGTCACTCTTGCGCAGGTCCTAGTGAAAAGCATCCTGATGGATGTCGTTATTGTCGATATACCCCCGAAGTATGGCTTACTGCTATCTAGGTCATGGGGAGCCAAACTTGGTGGGTCTCTTCAACTAGACATGACCTACACCACGATTCCTGTGTTTGGTGGACAACTTACTCAGCTATACAGGGAAACGAGGCTAGCCTACACAGTGAGTGACCCTCAGAATCCTAATAATTATCCTGTTTATATTGCCGATCAAGATATAGGAAATTGTATTCTGTCTTTTGATGATGATGTAAATAGTTGTGCAGAAGAAAATTACTTAGAAAATAATGAATCGGGAAAGACATATGAAAATATGCATAGCACTAGGATTTGGAAAATGTTTTTTTACGGTGCCCTATCATGTGAAGGAGTGGGTGCAAGAGTATTTTTTGTGGCACCTAAAAATGAATTTGTTATCCCTTTCTCTTACAGGCTTCAGTGGGATATAGACTACACCAATAACGTATGTGAGTATGAAGCCTTAGTCTTAGGCTTGGAAGCTGCCAGGAAGTTGAACATAAAGAACCTGGAAGTTTACGGAGATTCAGAGTTGATAGTGAAATAGATAAATCGACAATACTAGGCCAAGCACCCAAGATTGAGATCTTACAGAAATTGCGCCTGGGATCTTATGGATGTTAAGAACCAAACATCAATATAGCATAGAAAAACCTCAGGAAAAGTACTCAACGCCTTGAAAAAGAGATAATTTCTGATAATAAGCCTCTTTGAGGGGGCAACTTCCTTTTACCCCACTTAAATGTTCAAGTACAAGATGATTCCAAATGAAAATGTCTCCTTGGTATATATAGGAGACTAGGAGGTATAATTACAACTAATGACCTAAAGCCGACATAAATAAAATAACATTACTAATCTAAATTACAACTAATGGCCTAAAGCCGACATAAATAAAATAACATTAC
>ML788747.1:24974-49672 GCA_009831015.1 Picea engelmannii | reverse complement strand
ATGGCCTAAAGCCGACATAAATAAAATAACATTACTAATCTAAATTACAACTAATGGCCTAAAGCCGACATAAATAAAATAACATTACTAATCTAATATGCCCCAATTAAGGGGTAATGAGCCAATATTAGGGCTTAACAATGGAAAATTTATTTTCATCGGTAAAGGTTCATTTCATCCCATGGGCCGAAAACCAGCAAGCCGATTCACTGGCCAAAGCAGCTTCAACTTTCGTACCCCCCACCACTTTCAAATTAAAGTACCACATAGAGGTAAGGCACAAACCATCCATACCAAACAATATACAACACTAGCAGGTTTTCGAGGATGATGAATAGATCAGAACGTTCCTGGAAATGGTAGGTGATTTCTTCGAAACCCACATTGACTAGGAGGACCAAAATGATCATACTTGGATTATGAAAGAGGGAGAGGAGCCTCAGGAATTCCGAGAAAAAATTGATAACCATCGCATGTTGGTTTTAAAGAACAATCAGATTCCAAAGGGACTAATCCCCCTAGAGAGACTGTTCAATCAGAATGACATGCCCTTAAAATCCACTCTGCAACCCCAACCAGAAGAGGTTGAAGACTGCGACATAGGGACCAAAGAAGAGCCTAGGATGGTTAAAATGTCAAAGTACCTTCCTCCTGAGGTAAAAAGAAAGTATAAAGAATTACTCGGGCGATATAAAGATGTCTTCGCTTGGTCTTACGAAGAACTGAGAACCTACGACACCACTATGATCGAACACAAGATACCACTGAAGCCTAGTGTCAAGCCCTTTAGACAAAAACTTAGACAAATCAACCCTATCTTATTTCCCATGGTCGAAAGGGAACTTAAAAAGCTCTTGGACGCAAAAATAATAGTACCACTGAGATACTCTGATTGGGTAGAAAACTTGGTCCCAATTAGAAAGAAGAGCGGGGAGATTAGACTATGTGTTGATTTTAGAAACATAAATAAGTCCTCCCTCAAAGAAAACTACCCTCTACCCAAAATGGATCACATATTAGAAAAGGTAGTTGGTGCAAATAGGATGTCGATGATCGACGGGTTCTCCGGGTACAATCAAATTTCCATAAATGAACATGATAAAGAAAAAATAGCCTTCACTACCCCTTGGGGTACATTCATGTATGATAAGATGCCTTTTGGTCTAATGAATGCAGGTGCAACCTTCCAACGTGATATGGATATCACTTTCATTGGTGAAAGAGGCAAGTTCGTGGTTATCTATCTCAATGATCTAACCATTTTTTTTTAAATCTGATGAACATCATTTGATACATCTCAAGCAGACATTCAAAAAATGTTGCAGGTTTGGTTTCTCTTTAAACCCCAAAAAGTCTCACTTTTCCATGCAAGAAGGTAAACTCTTGGGCCATATTGTGTCTCGAGACAGAATTAAAATTGATCCTAGCAGGGTTGAAGCTATAAACACTATAAATATTCCTAGAAACGTAAAAGAAATTCAGTCATTATTAGGAAAACTAAACTTTTTGAGGAGATTTATCCCAAACTTTGCTGAAATTGTGAAATTGATCACAGTTATTCTAAAGAAGAACAATGAAGTGAAATGGATAGCAGAGGCCAAAGCATCGTTTGCACGCATCAAGAAGGTTATAAGTGAGGCACCTATACTTGCAAGCCCTGATTATCTAAAGGATTTTCTTATTTTCTCGTTCACCTCCGAACACACACTTGCCACGGTACTCCTACAGAAAAATGAAGAAGCTTTCGAGCAATCGATAACCTTTTTCAGCAAAAGTCTCAGAGACGTTGAACTCAAATATGATATAATGGAAAAACAAGCATACGCTATGGTGAAGGCATTAAAGTCTTTCAGAACTTACGTGTTGCATTCCAAGGTAATCACATACGTACCCACCAGCTCCATAAAAGACATATTGGTTCAATCTGACAGTGATGGCAAAAGGGGACGGTGGCTCGCTAAAATTCAAGAATTTGATATGGAGATAAAACCGACGAGACTACTAAAAGTTCAAGGTTTGTATAAACTCTTAGCTGAATCAAATTTCAGAGCCCTCAGTATAAATGTCCTACAGGGATGTGACGAGGATGTGTACATGAATGAGCTCGATGAGAAAACAAGTGCAATTAGAATCGAAGAGAAGTTTGCCTCATCTGATTGGTACAAAAACATAGTGTCCTACTTGCTGACCTTGAAATGCCCAAGTGATTTATCCCCATCCAAAGACAGGATGCTAAAACTGCATGCGGTCAAGCACTGTATATCTGAAAGTCAATTGTATTGGAAGGACCCACTTGGCTTCCTGTTGGTTTTTTTGGTTGAATAAGAAACAGAGAAGGTCATAAGTGAATTTCATGAAGGAGTGTGTAGGGGACATCACGCTTGGAGGGTGACAGCTTATAAGATCCCGAGGGCAGGGTATTATTGGCCAAAACTTTTCTTAGACGTCAATGCCAAAGTCAGAACCTGCAACCCTTGCCAATTGTTCACAGGAAAGCATAAACCTCCAGTGCTACCGTTGGTTCCGGTTAAGATGAAAGCCCCTTTTCAGCAATGGGAACTAGATTTTATAGGTGAAATTAACCCCCATTCTAGCGCTCAACACAAATGGATCCTAACTGCCACAGATTACTTCACTAAATGGGTGGAGGCTATTCCAACCAGAAGGGAAACTGATTCGGTGGTAATATACTTCCTAGAAGAGAACATTTTTTCTAGATTCGGCTGCCCCTGAAAGATAGTCACAGATAACGCCCAGGCTTTTAAATCTATGGCTATGATTAGTTTTTTCCAAAAATACAATATCATGCTCGGCCACTCCATGACATATTACCCCCAAGGAAATGGACTAGCTGAGTCTTAAAACAAGAGTCTGATCAATATAATTAAGAAAGTGTTGAATGAGAACAAAAGAATTTGGCACGTACATTTGAAATACGCTTTATGGGAAAACCGAATAGGCACATAAAAATCTATCGGCACTTCTCCTTTCCAAATGGTGTACGGGACCGACGTGGTACTACCCATAAATCTAGCGCTTCCCGTAATGAAACTTTGGCAAGATGAGAAAGAAGAATTGAATCCTGTCACAAGAAGGATAAACCAGCTAATTGAAGTACAACAACACAGGGTCGAAGTGGACGAAAGGTTGCAGAAGTATCAGGACGACATGAAAACATTATTCGATCGTAAGGCCAAAGACAAAGAGTTTCTCCCTGGTGATTTGGTATTGAAATGGGATGCTAGGAAGGAAGACTCAACAAAACATGGTAAATTCGATCATATCTGGTATGGACCATTCAAAGTCGCAGCTCCCGAAGGAAAAAATTTGTTTCTATTAGAAAATCCGAATGGTAAAATCTTCAACACCCCTGTCAACGGGCGTTATTTAAAACACTATATGCAATAATTGGTTCCCAAAAAATTTCCATTGTATATATCGGTTTGTGTTTTCTTTCTATTTCATAATTTCTCTTTGGTAAGTTTACTTTCACCTCTAATTAATTAGGTCAATAATTTTTGTAGAAGTAGAGATACGAAATTTTCAATACATTCAGCTCTTTTAAAAAGCACTCTTCGTGTTTACAGGATTCTGGCTTGCAGACCACACGAGCGAAAGGAGCAAAAATAAAGTCATATATAGGAGGCTAAATTCACCGAAAATAGGTGATAGAAAGAGTTTTCCTTTATTTTAAAAGAAAATGAAATGGTAAGGAAAAGGTACAAATTCCTGAGAGTCTTTCTTTTCTTTTAATGAAGGTCTCTAAAGCACCATGACGGTCTCATAATTACGATGTTTTCTCTTGAATGGTTATCAAAAGAATGACTCCTTACTCTGGATCCTAAGAGTTTCACCTAGATAAAGATAGGAGGTAATTAAGATAAGCAGAGAAAGTAAAGCGCCTCCAGAAAAGGGTCCCAAGGTTGGTTTTAATCCATGATCCCTGTGTTTTGAATCCCAGATCTCTCTCTGTCACCTTTTTCTGTCCACAGAAATACCTTCTTAAAAAAAAACAAAGCTTCTTTTCGGGTTCTATACATAGGGAGAAGAGATTATGTTTTAGCTTTGGAAGCTGTAAAGCAGATTTTAGAAAGTAAGCCAGTCTTCACAAACACTCAGTCTCTTACTAAGAAAAGTTATGTGTAGGTTGATCCTCACTCTTCTAGGTTTTTCAACAGTTTCGAAGGATTGAATCTTGCTCGAAAGAAGGCCCCTGGAAGTAATCTTTCCCATTTTCCCTATGGGCTAAGGTGTTTTTAAAGTTAAGGGAAGGTTGGTACTGAGTAATCAAAGAAAGTTGACAGACCTCCACTGCAAATATTACACAGATATCATCCCTCATAAAAACTGATTGCCCCCACTTCGTGTTCTAAAAAGTAAATTATAAGACAGATGGTGAAAGGAAATTCATATTTGATTGCCCCCATCTAGTCCAAAGAGACAATGAAAGGAAATTCAGAAATGATTGCCCTCGTCTCAGCATTTAAATGCATAAATATATTTCGAAGTGGTGAAAGGAAATTCAGTAAAAAAGGCTAGATAACTTCACTAGGGTACTGAATAGGCTCGTTGGTAGTGAAGCAATATCCGAGATATTTGTAAGGTTGTTATACATGAATCTCACTCTACTCCGGTAATCAACTTTCTCGAAACTGGATCTGCATCCTAAGTTCAGATAGGGCTCCCCAATTAAAAACATGTAATAAACTTCGTTTGATGCAAGCCAAAAGCCACAAGATCTGTTGGATTTCCTAGGACTATTTTGATTGTATTAAGGAAGACCTAAATTCAGTAACGAGAAAGAGAAAGTCATGAAAGGGGCTGCATCTGATTTTGAAACGCATTTGAGTGTTGAAAAGATTTTCGGAAGTAAAAGACGAAATCTCTTCTTCCCTCTGTATCCCCTTTCCTTAAGCAAGTTTCGCAGAAGTAAAACCAATGACTTCATTTACCCAATACAGGCATGTGGTCTATTGTTCTTCCCGTCTCACAGGAAGACGGGATCCCTAGTTGGAGCCTATGTTGGAGCCACCTTTTTCAACTGGTTTGAATGTAATTCTTAAAATCAAAGGTTGGCCATTAAGTTGTCTTTTACTTCGTGACCTTTACCCACTGAAAATCTCAGTAGTCCTGATTTACAAAGTGGAGATGGTCGTTGTACTCCTAAGCCATTTCCATTTAACTGTTAAATGAGATTTTTCACTTTTTATATACCTCGGGATATCGCATTTCGGAAGTTATAAGTCACACGGTTTCCAAGCCCCAATGCGCGAAGTCACGAAACAACCTTGAAAGCTTACCCAGGTTAGCGCCGAGAGTAAAGTTCCTTAAACATTAGTTAGTTGTTGTCGGGATTTCGCATCTCGGCGATCGCTCTCCCCAAAAGTCTTACCATCATAACTCCGATAGGCGAAGTTGTGAGATAGTTTTACAAGTCACCCAGGTTAGTGTCAGGGGTAAGTCGATTTAAACTGTAGTTAAACAATGTCGTGGTTTTGCGACTCGGCATTCAATCTTCCAAGAAACTATACCTTCGTAGCCCTGAGTTGCAAAATCATGATATTATTTAAACACTGATTAATAAAACACTTAATCTGGATCACGTTTTTTCTTAACTAGATCGAGTCATCGTGATCTCGGGTTTTAGGATCTCGAAAGATAGGAATGAAATCTCCTGATACAGCGAAGGCTGAAAAGGGTGATTAAAGTTTAAAGAAAACCTAATTAAAGAAGCTAAGCCAGATTAATCAGTTCATTAATACAAATATTAACACGCACCATCTACGAGTTAAATTTAAATGTTTTTTGCACTAACTTGTGTGTTACGACCCATCAAATATTTATGGCATTTATTTGAAATAAGGTGAAGTGATAGGTAAAGATATTGTTTTTATTTCTAAATCTTTCTCAAAAAAAAAAAACAATTTGACCGTTCTATTCATAAGGACGTCGGAGTTTTAAATGGTCGAGATATAGAGATCTTTCTCTCATTGTTTCGAAGATCATTTCTATATTGTGCAAAGAAGATTTTCTCACCAGGCTAATTTATGTATGTATACAAATTTTTACTACAGGAGAGCTAAGTCAGAATCCTCTATCATGGCTCCACGAAAAGCATCCAAGGCGATTGCTAAGAATTCAGGGCAAGGCTTAGATAATGTTTCAGATACTTCATCCTGAAGTATCGATTCTATCAAAACCTGGTCATATATCTCTGAGGTTCTTTAGTCCGAATTGGTGAACTGTTCAGATGATTCCAACGATAATGAGAAGGATGATTTGGCCACCAAATATAAATCGTCATTCAAGAAGAGATGCATAAGATAGCGGCCAGGTCACGACTCCTTCCCTACTATGATATGATCCGATGGGCATTAGATCATGTGGACATCCTGACCAGAACTATTATCAGTGAGAAGAAGGTGACCATTGGGACCTTCAGACTAGAACATTTGCAGGAGATGTACCAATTTTCACCCACACCAAACTTATCACACAATGTCGAGTTTCTGGAAGGTTTTAAGCGGAAAGAATGCGAGAAATATGGCAGAAACTTGTCTGATCTGATCAAGGATTGGATCTCGCACCCCGCAAAGTTCAGGGCAGATGGTAACATATTTTATTCAATCTCTTCCTTGGAACCACAATTCAAATATATAGCAATGATGACCTTTAGGTTGTATGGGAAGAAGGACACCACACATTTTTTTCTCCCGTGGGTGCCTCTCATTCATACAGTCATTGAAGGTTGTTCCTTCAACTGGGCCAAATTCTTGTCAGATAGTTTAACTATCCGGATTACTGAATATCGGATGCAGAGGGAGAATGGAAAGGCCACTTCATTTTTTATGTCCGCCTACACCATGGATGTTGTTTGTTTCATGACACCTTTCCCCCTAATGAACTGGAGCTAGAATCCATCTGAGGCTGAGCCTATCCATTTCTACCATTCAAAACTTTGGGACGATAAGGCCATAGATTTTATATACGAAATTTTCAATTGGGTAATGGTACCAATGCATGTCTCCATATTCAACAACCCATCGTCCAGGATTTCAGATAGCATTGCCACCAACCTGAGCAATGTGTTCGACTGGTACGTAGAGGTGGAATTTTCATACATCAGGGTTTTTGGCACCTCTGTTCCCCCCTATGCTCTACCATTATTCATACCGGACAGGCTGGCTTACCACGAAATCGCTAAGCAAACTGTGATTGGTGGCATAAGAAAATAGCTTAAAGGATTTTTGAAGAAGGTATGGCCACCCTTCCCCATTCATTTGAATACATATTCTTTATTATATTTCGGACACGTAAAAGACAATGGCAGCGGCTCTGGAGGATATTAAATTGATCCACATTGAGTTCAAGAAGCACGACCCACACAGGATCATGGGCAATCACATGGCAAGTTGTCACCCTTAAAGGTATGAACATGAGCATTCACCTCATGACGACATCTTCCGAGGGGAGAGATCCTATGTCGAAGTCCTAAGTCAGATTCAAACCCTATCACCCGAGGAGATGGTTGATTTATTCAAATTTCAGGAACACCGGTGGAGCTGCCTTCCCCAAGTCTTACAAGGTAAGAAGTCATCGACTGTAAATGCCTAGCAAATGGAATCCAAGGGCTCCAAAGATTCATGACCTGACTAAGAGGAACAACAAGAAAAGAAGAAGCAAACCATGGGACCGAAACAGGAAGCCGAGATCCCCAATCCTCCAAGCAAGCCAGACTTGATCGTTACCCCAGGGAAATCATCCAAGCAGATCGGCAACCCCATCATTTTTGTTACTCCCCTACAGTCCACAAAGGGGATCCCAGACACAGGGTGGATTTTCGGCAAAGAAATAACACCCATAACTGTGGAAGAGTTGCCTCTGAAAGAATTTTTCTTCAATAAGAAGAGAAAGGCCATTGTGAAACAAGAAATTTATCAAGAAGCAGGCATGGTAGCCAAGAAATTTAAAATCCTTGATGATGGGAGAGCCATGAAAAAACAGGAATTTGCAACTCAGATAGAAAGGACGTTGGGGGTTTTTCTATAGCCAACCAATATTCTGTCGAGTCCCTAAAAGAACAGTTGAAGCGGAAAAATGACTTGATCAAAACTTTGGAGGATAAACTGGCTACAGTAGAAGCAGTGGCCAGAGATTAGGCGAACACAGGTATAGAGCTAGCTAGGGCAACCAATCTAAAGGAAATCGAGCGGCTCAAATCCGATCTCGAACAGACACAGCAGATGGCTTATAACAGCCAATCACAGATAAGCCAGCAAGGAGAAATTATAGGGCAATTACAGGCCAAATTAAATTTTGTCGAAAGCCAGATGATAAATATTGGGATATTCCAATCCCAAGCCATATAAATTCGAAAACAAGTGTCGACAGCTCATCAAGATTTACTTGCTAAAGTGGAAACTATTCAAAACCATTCCCAACTCATTGATCAAGTACTGGAAAACATCTCCTTCATGAAAAATAAGTTGGGGCGGCTCGGGTCACTTTCCAAGAGGCTTTTATAGCCACGACTAAAAAGGAAACGGGTAGTAGTTCCAGGTTCCCCATCCCAGAGCAGACCCGAGGTAACATCTTGTTGAAAGCATGGGAGCATAACATATTGAAAGGCATACAATGAGCTAAAGAGGTAAGAAACTCTTGTGAAGAAACTTTCGGCTTCATAGATGGGAGCTTATTAGATCTTGATAGTGAAAACAACACTGAGACACTGGACCAGATTAATATAGCCAAGCACCTACTCAATATCAAGGAGAATGAGGAAAGGGATTTGGCTGAAATATCACAGATAACTCAGACGGATATAGTCCAAGTAGCTAAATGGCTAATAAAACCAAGTGTACATTTATATTCTATCGGCGCCGAAGACCGACAGGTAGAAGGAAAGTTGCCACAATTAGTGAAGGATTGTTACACTTGTGAGGCAAATAATCAAGCAGAACCTTCCAAGTTGATAGCCCAATTGGTGGAGAGATGTGTCACTTGCACCGATCATGTGAAGGGGCATGTTTCCGGTATCAAATAATGGCAAGTGTCTTCTTGTTCTATTTTTAGAACTCGAAGAGCAAAGAAAGGAAGGTGTTACATTTTCCTGAAAGAAGGACATAGACAAAGAATTGAAACGTTTAATATCCTTTTTTTGTAACCGAGAAAACTCCTGGAACAATTGAAATTCCAGCATGTAAAAGTTTGTATAAATATGAAATTAGAAGAAAGAAAAGGGGTTGGACCTTTTTGGTCAATTGTAATAGAGACTCTCTCCTTTTGAAAATTAATACAAAGTAATCCGAAGACTCCTAATTTTGTCAAGACTGTGTTATGAGTTTGTTTCCTCTGTGATTTCATATTCAATTTCATTTCACATATATATATCTGATGAATGTTTTTACTGCAATTTAGTAAAACCTCTACTGTGGTGATTAATTTTTAGACGTCTATATTGTTTACAGTGTTTCCTCTGTATCGGCTATTAGCAGGTACAAGACCTGTGAACTCTTTAGATCTTCATATTTTATGCTTCGTCATATTTCTTCTTATCTTTTCTTCTTATGTTTACAGGGTGAGATTCTCCCTTGATAGGAGCCTCACATTATAGACAGCTTAATGTTTTTCTCACATTTCACACACCATTTATTTAAAAGATAACTCAATTACGGGAAAAGGCCTTTGGTTTGCACTTTATATTCAAATATCAGATTCAAAGTTCTCTTTTATATGATCAAATTGATATAGAATCAAAAACCTCGAAATCTCCTTTAATTTTCTTGTTCCTCTATGACTGTCCCCGTTGCAAGACAGCCTAATATTGAACCCGACTTGTTGGACCAAACCCATATCGCTTTGAACATTTTTGATACCATACTTAAAACAGCCACCACCCAGGTAGAACTTGAACATTCATGGGCCGCGATTGAATGGGATACAAGCATCAAGGAATAGTTGGAAGCAAGACAGCGACAACCTAGAAATCAGCCTTAGATTTCTTTCTCGAAGATTGATTCTTCCCCCCTTTTTATCCTTTACTCACTTTCAGATGCCTAGACACTGTACTTTCTAATCCTTAAGTACAGACTCTGGAACAACAATTACAATGAAGCTCTGAAGGAATTTTTACAATAAACAGGAATGCCAAAAACCCTAGACATCCAAAAACCTAACCCAAGGAGATGAAGCACCAAAATTCATGTGGGCCCCGTCTAGGTAAGTTACTAAATCAACTTCCCGGGGTCGTAACTTATGCATACGATCTCCATTTTAGGTGTATGATAGCCTGATGAAAATTTATAGTCAAGGAGATTCATTTTGGGGGCTCAATCATGCCTTCTTCTATCATTGAGAAGCACGATCCTGAGAACACTTCATTTAGGCCCTCAAACTGGCCCCAGAAGTTAAAACTGCTAAAAATAGTAAATTGTCAAAATTGCCAGAAAACTATTTTGAGCCAGTTGGAAAAGGTGGGTGGACACCAATATCCACCTGGATCAATAAACCACACAATTATCCCTTATATTTTATTCATTCAGACCTTGATTGTTTTATTTTGTAAAACGATGGAGACATAGGAAAAGAAATTGACAATTTAGAAAAGGATGTTTATAACATTGAAGAAGAAAAAAGAGTTATGGTGGAACTTGATAAAAAAAATGAACCCTTGTGGGGCTTAGATTTTGATGGGGCTGTTAGTATGGAAGGGTTAGGAGCAGGTGTATGGGTCTCAAATTCAAAAACCAATCACTCAGAAGGACATTCCTATAAGATAAACTTTCAATGTACCAACAATATAGTTGAATATGAAGCCTTAATGTTAGGGTTACAACTTTTAAAGAAGCTTGGTGCCAATATAATTACAATTTGTGGTGACTCTGAACTAATAATAAAACAAATAAAAGGTGAATACTCTTTTAAACACCTGAGATTGAGAGCTTACATGAATGGTGTCCTAGATTTTCTAGAATGCTTTATTGAGTATGACTTATCAACCATTCTCAGAGACTAGAACATTCTAGTTGATGGTCTAACTACCTCAGCAAGTACCTGCAAAATACCTTTCCATCCTAATCGCCAATACATAGTTGAAGTAAAGAATATACCAGTTTTCCTAGATAACATCAAATATTTGCAAGTTTTTGGAAATGATGAACAAATTGAATTATTTTTGCAATCAAAGAATGAATTTGAATGTGCCAATATAGATGCATATTTTGATGATGAGGGAGAAAGTGTGGATGAGATACATTCAAAAAAAATATATCAAAAAAAAAAAAATTGGAAATATTGCAATTGAAAGATAATGTTTTTACTAGAGGGTTAGGCCCTTTAGAGGAGTTGTTTGATTTTAATGATGTAGCCAAAAAGCCTAAAATTGAACCTACTGGAGCTGAAGTTGAAGACTGCAACATAGGAACTGAACAAGAACTAAAAATGATTAAACTATCTAAATCTTTATCCCCTGTTGAAAAGCAGAAATGCATAGACTTATTCAAACAATTCATAGATGTATTTGCATGGAGCTATGAAGATTTGAAATCTTATGACACCAACATTATACAACATAAAATTCCTATAAAAGAAGACCAAAAACCTTTTAAACAGAAACTTAGGAGGATTAACCCAAGGTTGATGCCGCTGATTGAAAAAGATATCAAAAATATGTATGATGCTAAGATCATTGTCCCATTAAGATTTTCTAAGTGGGTATCAAATTTGGTTCCAACTAGAAAAAGAGTGGGGAAATTAGACTTTCCATTGATTTCAGAAATCTTAATAAATTCTCTCTCAAAGATAACTACCCTTTCCCTAAAATGGATCACATTTTGCAGAAGGTGGTTGGGTCCAGTAGAATTTCTCTGTTAGATGGTTTTTTTGGTTACAATTAAGTTTTAGTCCATCCTGAAGACCAAGAAAAAACAACATTTACTACACCTTGGGGTATTTTCATGTATGTTAAAATTCCTTTTGGCTTAATGAATGTTGGAGCTACATTTCAAAGAAAAATGGATATTGCTTTTGTGGATGAACTAGGTAGGTTCATAGTTATATATCTTGATGATATCACTATTTTTTCAAAAACAGATGAAGAACATTTGCTCCAACTGAGAAGAGTCTTTGAAAAATGCTGGAAATTTGGAATCTCCCTCAACCCAAAGAAAACAATATTTGGCTTAGAAGAAGGAAAATTGCTAGGACATATCATCTCAAACAATGGAATCAAAAATTATCCCAGCAGTGAAGCTATTCAAAAGATAGATCATCCTAGAAACACAAAAGAACTCCAATGTTTCATTGATAAAATAAATTTTCTCAGGAGATTTATTCCCAATTTGGCAGAATTTCTAAGAAATATAACAAACATGTTGAAGAAATACACTAAAATAAAATGGAATATAGAAGAAAAAAATTCATTTGATCAAGTAAAACAAGCCTTAACACAAGCCCCTGTGTTGAGCATCCCTGATTTCACAAAAGATTTCCTCATTTTCTCATTTGCCTCCGAGCATACTATTGCAGTAGTGCTCTTGCAAAAAAATAATGAAGGTCGTGAACTTCCTATTGCTTTATTTAGTCAATCCTTAAGATATGTTGCCTCTGATTGAAAAAGACATCAAAAATATGTATGATGCTAAGATCATTGTCCCATTAAGATTTTCTAAGTGGGTATCAAATTTTGTTCCAACTAGAAAAAAGAGTGGGGAAATTAGACTTTGCATTGATTTCATAAATCTTAATAAATACTCTCTCAAAGATAACTACCCTTTGCCTAAAATGGATCACATTTTGCAGAAAGTGGTTGGGTCCAGTAGAATTTCTCGGTTAGATTGTTTTTTTGGTTACAATCAAGTTTTAGTCCATCCTGAAGACCAAGAAAAACCAACATTTACTACACCTTAGGGTACTTTCATGTATGTGAAAATGTCTTTTGGCTTAATGAATGTTGGAGCTACATTTCAAAGAAAAATGAATATTTCTTTTGTGGATGAACTAGGTAGGTTCATAGTTATATATCTTGATGATATCACTATTTTTTCAAAAATGGCTGAAGAACATTTGCTCCAACTGAGAAGAGTCTTTGAAAAATGCAGGAAATTTGGAATCTCCCTCAACCCAAAGAAATCAGTATTTGGCTTAGAAGAAGGAAAACTACTAGGACATATCATCTCAAACAATGGAATGAAAATTGATCCCAGCAGAATTGAAGCTATTCAAAAGATAGATCATCCTAGGAACATAAAAGAACTCCAATATTTCATTGGAAAAATAAATTTTCTCAGGGGATTTATTCCCAATCTGAAATAACTTCTAAGAAATATAACAAACATATTGAAGAAAGACACTAAAATAAAATGGACTATAGAAGCAAAACATTCATTTGATCAAGTAAAAAAATCCTTAACACAAGCCCCTGTGCTAATTAGCCCCGATTTCACAAAAGATTTCCTCATTTTCTCATTTGCCTCCGAGCATACTATTGCAGCAATGCTTTCGCAAAAAAATAATGAAGGTCGTGAACTGCCTATTGCTTTATTTAGTCAATCTTTAAGAGATGTTGCATTGAAATACAATATCATGGAAAATAAATCATTCTCTTTGGTAAAAGAAATCAAATATTTTAGAGTCTACATTCTTCATTCACATATAATTTCTTATGTTCCAAACTCTATGGTGAAAGACATTCTAAAAAAAAAAATAGTCTTGACGGGAATAGAGTAAATGGATTGGTGTTATCCTTCAATATGATATTGAAATCAAACCTGCCAAACTCATTAAAGGTCAGGGATTAGATGAATTAATGGCTGAATCTAATTTTCATGCTTTGGATATAAATTTTCTAGCTTCACTCGATGTACAAGAAGAGCAGGAAACTCCACAAGTTACAAAGGCTTTTGCAACCTCTCCCTGGTATGAAAACCTTATTTTTGTCTTACATAATTTACAAGCTCCTCCTGGTTTGACCAAAACTAAAGCTAGGTTTCTTAAACTCAAAGATATGAAATTTTGTATTTTGGATGTGTTGGTAGCTAAATATTCATGTCAATTTTATCATGAAAAATGTTTTCTTCATAAGATAAAATTTCATGTAGCTGCCTCCTTCTCCTTGCAAAGATTTCTATCATCTTTCATTTTTGAAAAGATTCATTGGCCTAGCTATGCATCAGAGATTTTCATTTTTAATCTATCGTTTGTTTTGTTTAATTTCATGACTGAAAGCATGAAATTAGAACAAAATTTTGGCTTGATTTAATCATCATACAATTTCTGATTTCTTGGTTTCTTTTGCTAATGGGATTACACATAAAGGGCATCTATATTTTTATAGATCTTGAAATTTATAAGTCTATCTTCTTTATTTCTTGATCCATTATCATCACACTTGATACATACACTTTGGGAGATATGACTTAATTTATTTTATTTTTGATTATGTGATTTTTGCATTTGATATATGCTTAATTGCGCAAAACCTTGGGTTAAATTCGAATTATGAATATTTATCTTACCACTCGTATCACGATATTATAACTCCGGTACAGGACTGACGTACTTACATTCCAAATCACCCTTTTGTCCTGCATAACCTAGACTCACATTCATTGTTGAAGGAGACCTCTTACCATTGTTTATGTGTTGGTGAACACAACCCACCCTTCACTACTCCCGTTGATGTATTGAAACCAAATGACTTTGAGGTTTTTCAAACCCGTAATTTCACACCTCAGACATGTTTTTGCGAGAGGATTTATGAGAAAACAGTTGACACTTTGGCGAAACCGTCAGAAACCCATTTTCGAAATGGGCTCATTTACTGTCCACGGGGGCAGTTTCTTCAGAAACTACACCGTTTCAGATATTTGTCTCGTTATTTGGAGAGAAATATCTCATAATTTCCATTTTGGTTGAGATAAGTGTTTTTTTATTTTGCTCAGAGATTCAAGCATGTTGATGGTTTTTCTAGGTTTCAAGTTAAATATTCCTTTCTACCTGTTCATGAGTCTATAGAAAATGTCTAAGTTTTATGAGAGACAGAGGTTAAACCCAATGTCTATCCTTTTCCACCATGGGCTTATTCGAATTCGGTTGTTGTCGCATCTAGCTAAGATTGGGGATACTTGGGAAGATTTTTTGTGTAGAAACAACACCCTACTTGAGAACACAATAGAATCACCTCTCTTTTTCAATACAAACCCTAGTCCATGTAACCCTACAACCAAAAATAAAGGTGCTAATCCACTTGAAGACCATGCGAACACAAAAAGAAACTCTGTTGCTATTCAGAACCGTTTGGGAAAAAATCCACGATATGATTTCGTGCCCAGAAAATCGTTAGAGGAGGTTATTGATGTGTTAAAGGAGAGGGTTTCTCCTACTCCTACTATTGAGCCAACTCAAGGTTTCTTTAACAAATCGATTATCAAGAAAAATTGTAGGCATAAGGAACAGAGTGATTCGGATTTAAATTTGGCAAACAAAAGGTTCAAACGAGCTGGTAATGTAATTATCCAAAAACTCAACGAACTTCAACACTATCATTAACTCAGACTTATCAGATGCTTCATTGCCTAATCTCTAAAAATGGTAAAAAATTGTTTTGATTTTTTTTATTTGATTATGTTGGAAAAATAAAATAGATAGATTTATTTTGTATTTTATTTTTACTATTGTAGACTAGCTACAAAAACCTGTAGCTTATCTTTTGAAATTATTAGTTTGTATTGTTATCTAAAATTCGATTTCGTTTTATCTTTTTCAAGAAAACAGTAGTTTATAATTTTATTTTCAAGGAGAAGGAATTATGGATTAATCACTCAATGACTTAGTGACTTCTCATTTTGTTTGATAAAACAATTTCATTTATGTAATTAATTTTGATGAACAAACTCCTACATGAGTGTTTCTTTGTTATCCTATTTTTGTAAAGCAATCTGATTTTCTGGGATTACCCTCTTTCTTGCATGATAAGAGGTTATTGATCCAAGACAAGTTTAAATAGTGGTTGTTGTTTAGTAGTAAGGACAAACTTTTGACTGGACTACAATATGGACATGTAATTTTGGGAATCGATATGGGAATGCAATTCACCGTTGGCTTTAGACCTGTGTGATGGTTATTCCATTGTGTTCTCCTACTACCTTTGTATTACAATATATTATTATGGTTTATTTAGCTTTAGCCTTGTCATCATATGGTGTTTCATATTGTTAAATATTTAGACGTTGTCCATAATTTTTCATTCCATTTTGTATTTGTGATCAATCGATTATTTAATTATTATTGATTTTATTTCAGATGTTAAATGATTGACAATATCAATACTCAGAATTGAGTTTTGCTTCGTTCTCAGATATTCATTATCTTAAGATCACATGATTCTTTTTTGATTCGTTATCTTTCTGTTGTTATTAATTTACTCCAAATATCAAACACTTCTTTGAATTTATTCTGGAAGTACTAGTATTATTCTACTATAGGTTTCCCTTAAAAGTGGGACAAACAGGAGCTCAAACAATACAGAGAGATAAACTCAATTTTGTTGATCAACAACAGGTTAATGTGTGTGTTATTTTATTAATTATTTATTAATGAAACAATG
This sequence comes from Picea engelmannii, assembly GCA_009831015.1. NCBI lineage: Eukaryota > Viridiplantae > Streptophyta > Pinopsida > Pinales > Pinaceae > Picea > Picea engelmannii. The sequence goes on along the minus strand of ML788747.1, from coordinate 33,069 downwards.
ATTTCATTAATTATCTTTTGACTATTTCTGTGTCATTGTTTCAATTGTATTTGCTTAGTATTTATTAGTTTTAAATCTTTAAACATTCATATATATATATATATATATATATATATATATATATATATGTGTGTGTGTGTGTGTGTGTGTGTGTGTGTGTGTGTGTGTGTGTGTGTGTTCTTTCTTTATCTTAGTTAGAAACACTATTACGAACATTCATTTCGCAAGATTTCATGTAAACCTTGCAACTGTATATAGATTGTTTATAATCATTTGTATATTCATGTTTCTATTTGAACACTTGTAATTAGTATATAAATTGTTAGAATCATAGCTTTAGATTAATCTATTTATTTTATTATTTTTAGGAACCTAGTTGGATAATGGAGCCATTAAACCCATCGGATCAGTTCATACCAAATGGCTTGGGTTAATTAGACAACTCTGGTATGGATCTGACCTTCCAGTTTGTGGTGTGTCACTTATGTTGATTAAAGTTGGTTGTCATTGATGTCAACCCTTGAAGAAAGCCCCGTAGCACAAAGGTTGGGTAATGGACACAATATTGTTTGATGTAAAGATGACTCGTTATTGCCTTGTCATGGTTGATAATAAGTAGAAATGGATGAACTCCAAAGTGGCCCCCTTATGGTGAAATCCCTCATGGGAAGACTCTTTGCGGATTTAGTTATCCTAGAAGTATACTTAGAGAACCCATGCTTATTTGTGGAATAATGAGATGAACGTTAGTGAAATTGTTAGTGAAACTATCCTAGATGGATAGTTCTTGTCATTCCATTTCTGGTGGTATGTGGAACGTCACATAACTCCTCACGGTTTGAGAGTTATGGCCTTACGAAGTTGGAGGACCCTCATATGTCATCTAGAAGCCCCAAAAGGTCGAAGTAGTCAAAGTGGTTTAAGAGATTTGAAAAGGTAATTATAAAGTGAAGTGATGAGTGTACTATAATTCAAAGTGAATATGAAATAAATTTAATGGAGAAATTAGAAGTGGGTTAACCCTAAAATAAGGAAAGTGGGCAAAGTGACCTAGAAGATGTTTTTAAGGAAGCTACTTGGAGAGTATAAATAAGAGGAAAGGCTCTCTAATTTAAGACACTTGAAAATATTGAATACCTATAGTTGTATAAGGTAACCAAAGGATATATAAGCCAAATTTCTGAGGAAAGTGAAAAAACGAAGGCCAGAATTCAAGGAAGGATAAATTCTTTTGATGATGCTTTCTAAGGTATGTTTTTTTCAGGTCATCTCACCATTTTCGCAATAAATTTTTTTATAGAATGATTCATATCGTGAAATTGATATTCCATTGAGGAAACATATCCAAGTATCTTTGGTAAAAAATTAATCTTGTGGGTCTTTGTATTTTTAGAGTTACACTCCGTGGAAAATAGGGTTTGTGGCTAGTCTTGGAACTAGTCAAAAACAGGTGTTTCAGGTAAAAACGTCATAATTTATTCATAATAGATACAAATTTAGTAAGACCAAATGTGTTTTTTAGAGTATATTGTGTAGTATTCTTTGTAACAGTTTCATATCAATTCAACAAATATTACATGCGGGGAACGCTCTACAAGATCTCTCTCTAGAATAAGCCATAATTCAGCAAGGTGTGCCATTTTTTCCATAACTCCTTTTCTAAGAAGTTCCAAGTAGTGACACCTATATTAATTTCATAAAACACATTGAAGAACATTGTGTATCAATTTTATATATTTATTCATTATAGGTACAAAGTTATGATTATTTCAAGTTAGGGTTGTTGACTAATCCAAAACTAGTCTTGTGAGACTAAAGAAACGTTTGATGAAAATGATAGTCTCTTTTTGTTAAAGTTAAGGAAAGTTTGCAGGTATGTGATCATATACACCAGGTCTATTACAGAGTTACAAATCATATTTGGATGATGAAATTTATGAGGTCTTTTGGTTGAGGTACAAGTTGGGTACATGGTTGAGACAAGTAGTTGATGAGTTGGCACATACATGAGGTGTATAGTTGATGATGTTGGTACATATTGATGAGTCATAGTTGATGAGTACTTGACACATGATTGGTACATACTTGGTACATGGTTGGTTGCACTTGTTTATTGTACAAGTTGATTACAGATTGTTTGGTATAGGTTGGTGCATGATTGATGCACTTGTTTATGGTACAGGTTGATTATAGGTTGAGGTACAGGTTGATGCCAGGGATGATTTTAAGGATGGAAATTTATTTTTAAATGTAGAGACCTTGGCGAATCTTACTAATCCTTCATATACCAACTATAAATGTTTGGCAATATTTTTGTAAAAAAATCAAATTTCTAAGGATTTTATATAGTTTGTATAAAATTTTGGTGATTTTTAAGGCAAAATAATTTTATCCTATAGAATTTGGGCGAATCATTTTTAGAATAGAGAATCTTTTTTTGGGAAAAACCTTGGAAAATTAGCCCATGAGAGAAATTTATCCCCTAAAATCAGCATTGGCTAAGGCATGGTTGATGCATGGTTCAGGTTTATTGGTACATGTTTACAATGGTATATCTCACAGTGATAGTGTGACAATGGTTCCATCATTCTACTTCTACTTCAGGGCGGTTGGACGAGGCAAGGATAGGTGGTTGTAGCCACCTTCTGATTGTATCCAGAGAACATAGGGGGTTGTAGCATCCTTCTAGTTGTAGCCAGAGAATTGGGGAGTTGGAGCTTCCCTCAGGTTGTAGCCCGAGAAACTAGGGAGTTGGAGCCTCCTTCTAGTTGCAGCTGGAAAAAAAAGGAAGTTGGTGCTTCCGATGAATGTAATTCTTCAAGACATATAAGATAAAGCATTATGTGGTTTTCTCTCGATTTGGGTTTCCATGTAAAACACTGGTGTACTATGTATGTGCGTGATTGTTCATTTCTTATTTCTCATTATTGGATAATAATTCTACATTAATATAACACTTGGATTATTTGGAGAAAAAGGATTATAATTACGCTATTACTAATCCACCCCCCCCCCCCTCTCAGTAATCCAACAATTGGTATCAGAGCAGATTCTTTCAGATATCAGTTTAACCACTAAAAGGTAGATCATGGAGAGTACCAACTCATATAAAAATGGAATACCACACTTTGATGGAAAAAATTATGCTTTTTGGAGCATAAGGATGAAGACATTTATACAAGCACAGGGGTTTGAAATTTGGCAATCAATTGTAGATGGATACACAGTACCAACAGTTCCACCAACAAATGACAAAGTAATGAAACTTGGTTAGAATAATTCCAAAGCTACAAATGCACCTTTGAATGGTCTTAGTGACACAGTATTCACCAAAGTTTCACATTGTAAATCCGCCAAAGAGATTTGGGACAAGCTTCAACATATTTATGAAGGATATACAAAAGTCAAAGAAGCAAAACTTCAAACTTACAAAGGTCAGTTTGAACAACTAAAAAAGAAGGAAGATGAGAATATTGTATCCTACTTCTTAAGAGTTGACGAAACAATGAATGCAATCATTGGATTGGAAGAAGAAATCGAAGAATATGTATTTGTTCAAAAGGTACTAAGATCTCTTCCTATGAGATTCAACCCTAAGATATCAACACTATAAGAAAGATCAGATCTAAACTCAATAAGCATGGATGAACTGTATGGAATATTCACAGCATATGAAATGAGAACTGAACAGGAAAATCTAGATATAAAAGAAGTAGCCTTCAAAGCATACAAAAGATCAAAGCAAAAGAAAAAGGAACAATAAGAATATAGCAATAGTAGAAACGTCTTGGAAGATGATGAAGAAGTGGCCAACTTCGTCAAAATATTGAACAAGGGAACCAATGGTAGGTATAGAGGTACGCTTCCTTTAATTTGTTTTAATTGTGATGGTATTGGTCATTTTTCTAACAAATGTCCTCATAAGAAAAATAGAAATGATGAAGGTTACTCAAAAGGCAAACACACATATAAAGGCAAAAGAACTACAAAGAAAGATTTCAAGAAAAGATTATGCATCAAAGAAGACATCTCATCATCAAATGAAGATGAAATCAATGACAGTGAGACAGGAAGAGTTCTATTCATGGAAGTAAAATATTCTAACAAAGAAGACTCTGAAGAAGAATATGAAGAAGTCGAAGAAGGATATGAAGAACTCAAAGATTAAATTGAAGAGGCAGAAGTTGACTATCGACAAGAATTAATGTGTGCCATAGAAGTTATCAGAAGAGAAAAGAAGAAAAAAAAAACTACAAGCAGAACTAGACAAGAAAAAGGACACTCGAGAACTAGAAAAAATGATCACAAGATTGAAGGTTCAAATAGAAGAAGTAAAAGAATTGAAGAAGCACTCAAAGAACAACTAGAAGAAAAGGACAAGATCATTGGAAACTTGGAAGAAAAGATTGTCACACTAAGAAAGGATATTCAAAAGAAAAATATGAAGAATAGCTCAAAAGTTCTGGATGACATTATCAACAGTCAAAAATCTCATCTTGAAAATTTTGGACTTAGATACAATCAGACAGAACAAGAGTCAAGCTCCAAAACAAAAAAGCAATAAAAAAATCCAAAAAGATATGCAGAAACAATCAAAGGGGATAAGAAGGTGTACAAGGAAGATTACAGGGACACTCCTCCAGTGAGAAGATTTAGATTTCAAAATCAACAACAGATAGTTAGGCCTCAGGAAGAAGAAGGATTCATAAGAGCACCTTCTTTCATAATGACGCAAACCCCCAAACCCTCCGATCCAAGGTCCACGCAGGATCGTTCTAATCTTCCCTTTGAGTCTAATTGACTCTTTGGTTTCCCCTCAGGAAATACCTTTCACACTCAACAGTGTATCCACAGGTCCTTATGGGTGTTCCCTCATGATCAAACACAAAGCATCAACCCAAACCTCCTTAACCTAAATAGGATCGTGCCCTTTGCAAGTTCAGGACTTTGGGTTTCGTGATTTCATGATTCCTGTTGTCGAGGTTTCTTATCTCTACAACTGTCAAAACCCGAATTGACGAACTCCGATGCACTCGGCAAAGGTTGACTTTTCAACGGGCTTCTCACTTCATCAGGATTTCGGACTTCGTGATTTCGCGAATCCAAAAGCAAGTCTCTATGTCCTTCAAATTTCGAACCCTGAAATGGTCAACAAAATTTGACTCCGCCAATTGACGAAGACACGCCACCTGTCGTCCTTGCAGTTTTCTACCTTTGACGTAGACTCCTGCCACCTGTCACTCTTTCGGGTTTTCGGGACTTTCGCTCCCAAAGCGCTGCCTTCTCCATTTCCTGACACCCGAAGTGTCAAAATCCCAAAACTTTAATCCAGGTCCTATCGCAACTCACGACTTCGGGATTTTCATTCCACTGCACTCGACTCCTTTTCGCTAGGATCCCCGAAATGCCGAAATGATCTGACGGCTTGTGCAAAGCACAATCAATGATCCACGTTGATTCTAGATCCTAGAGTGGTAATATTGCCTTCCTCTAACCACCCTAAAATTTTCTTGGATCCTACGGTTCTCGTGATTTTGGGAATTCCCCACAGAGAATTTCAACCACTCGTTGCTCCTTGATAACTCCTGCGAAATAAACCAAGGTTCTTCCTCTGGGATTTAACTTCTGCAAAACAACTTTGCTTCCTCTCCCCCTTGTTTATCTCAATGCACTAACCCTCCTGAGATTTCCTTGCAACCTCGAGTCTTCAATAAGACTCCTGTCCTCACTTCTTGCGGCAGTCCCTCAAATACTTCTAAGTATTTGATTCTCTCGACTCTGTGCACTTTTCTGCAATAGAAATCTCCCAATTCACCCCTTGGTTGATAAGTTCTCAACTTTCAACCGGCCTATGCACACCTTTCACGGCTTCTGTGTCTCACTTGCACTTCTGTGAGAATGAGAACAATGGTATCCCTCCTGAGCTTTCAAACATAAACTCTAAATCTTCGTCAACACACTTCTTGTGGACGATTTCACTGCACTCCTTGTAGGAACTTCTCACTCAGGAAGAGAAACAATTGAAACTCATTCTCTCTCTCTCTCTCTCTCAGACTTCAAACATTTAACATGAAATCATACATTCACACAATATTAAATAAAATGCATAATAGAGAGAATAAACAACCATAACCATACCATTCAGCATGTATACACAGAAAACATCATAACACCATAATCTAAATTAAAGCTTCATATATTAATTCAAAGCTCCTATACATGAGTTCTTCTTCTCAACTCTCTGCTACAATGCTCTTCTTCTCTATGCTCAATGATCTTTGATTGTTAATGTTCCAATGATACAAAGGTGAGAGTGTCTATAGTCGATTTTCCCTCCTACGCTCTAAACTGTCTAATCTGGAATTTAAATCTACCTACTTACATTAACTATGCATAAATGCCTCTACCTACTACAGATGAGAGAAAATCACTCATGATCTATTTACATCCTCCAAAATATAAATGCAAGGTACGCCTTATTACATTAATATTTCAAAAACATTCCAAAACACTTTTGCAACATGTTGAAATGTGATGGCACTCATCCCAGCTGTCTTTTGCCCCCGCGCTTGCTTGCTATTGGCGATGCTCCTGCATCATAATCCCTCGCTTGAAAATTTTCATGGACTCCTGTTCATGAGCTCTTGCACAGTCTATCCATGCTTATGAATTTCTACTTCATTTTCCCAGCTGGCATCTTCAACTGGATGTCCCTTCCATTTGACCAAGTATTCAAAATACTCTTTCCTCCTGGTCTTCTTGTTGACCCTCTTGTCAAGTATACTTTCCATCTGTGGATTTTCAGCTACATGCATTTGTTTAGTCCACTGAACCTCTGTATGTCCATTCTCTGCTCCTTCTTTTCCATCTCTGTAAGGGTACAAATTTGAGATGTTGAATATTGGTGAAATTTCGATCCCATCGAGTAATTCAATCTCATATGCGTTTGCCCCAAATTTCTTCAAGACCTTGCATGGTCCAATCTTTTTCATTTTCAGTTTGTTATATGTTCCCTTTGGGAACCTCTCCTTCCTCAGATGTGTAAGAATCAGATCACCAACTTCAAACTGAAGTTCTCACCTATGTTGATCTACTCTGTGTTTATACTCTTGACTCGAAGTTTGAAAACGTTCCCTCACTTGGTTGTGAAGTTACTTCATTGCTTCTGCAAAATCCTCCGCACTAGCACTTCTGAATTTAGTCTGTTCTGAATCTTTCAATTCAGACACTCCCTTGGGTTGCTTTCCATAAACAATCTGAAATGGAATCTACCCTGTGCTTTTGTTAATTGAATCATTGTAAGCAAATTCTGCCTATGGCAGAATGTGATCCCACTGACTGTGGTGTTCAGTCACTAGGCTCCTTAGCAAATCTCCCAAGATTTTGTTTATAACCTCTGTCTACCCATACATCTGAGGATGATAAGCTGAGCTAAATGAAAAACTTGTCCCCAACTTCTTCCATAAAGTCCTCCAGAAATGTCCCACGAACTTGGTGTCTCGATCTGAAACAATACTTCTTGGCAAGCTGTGAAGTCTGACAACTTCTTTGAAAAATAGGTTCGCAATGTAAGTTGCGTCGCTGGTTTTCTACCATGGTATAAAATGTGCATTTTTTGAAAATATATAGACTACCACAAAGATTGAATTGCAACCTCTTTGCGTCCTTGGCAACCCTAATACAAAATCCATGCTCATTGCATCCCATGGCCTCTTAGGTATGGGTAATGGCTGGTATAACCCTGTGTTCTGCCTTTTTCCCTTTGTGTGCTGACAAATTATACATCTGTTGTTGTTGGGTATTCTACCCTACGGACTAATAATCTAGGGCTCTAAACTTATACGCAGAAAATGACCCTTAAGATTGAACTTTTAACCTTCTACCCAAAATCTCAACCCCTTTTCGAGCAAACAATGGAAGAATCAACTCACCTTTTTAACGATGCTTGAAGCAGATCCTCCATTGAGCCTTCTATTTCCTTGCTGCTGCTGCCCCTTCTACAAAGCTTCCTGCAACCAAGATAAGACTACACATGCATGCTACTGATCTAATAGGGGGTTAGAAATAAAACATAAATCAAATGACATAGATGAGA
>ML788747.1:0-24389 GCA_009831015.1 Picea engelmannii | reverse complement strand
CCCGCGCCCAGTAAGAAGTTAGGGCGCGGGTTGCTTGTTTTGAGTGGTTTTTGAGGAGTTACTCAGCATGGATTTGGCTAGGAAGAGGCATGAGTTGGCCTGATGCCAGGTAAACCTGTATGGTGCATTTTAGGGTTATAACATCTGTCCACAAATATTTTTACATCTTTCCTCATCCCTCACAAAAAATATGATCCATTCAACTTTGAGAACGTCTTATCATGATCGAAATGTCCGACCAATCCTCCACTGTGTTTTTCTTTCAACAAATTCTCCCTCATGGAGCATTTTGGAATACATAATTGATTTCCTCTGAATAATAATCCATCCTAGATCATATATTCAATCCATTGACTTCTGTCCCTGAGAATTGGATTCTCAGATGCCGCATATGCCTCTTTAAAATCTGGATCGTCTCTGTACATTTCTTTGAGATTATCAAAAACCAATGTTTTGACTTTGAATTCCTGCATCAGCAAACATTTCCTGCTCAATGCATCAACAACTTTGTTAGCAGTTCCAGAAATATGTTTAATTACAAAAGTAAAATTTTGCATATATTCAACTCATTTTGCATGCTTTTGGTTCATCTTGTCCTGTTGAGTCGCGAATTGTAAAGCATGATTATCGTTGTACAAAAAAACTCTTTAGGAACCAAATAATGTCTCCACTTCTTCAGCGCTTGTATGACAGCATACAATTATTTTTCATGTGTGGAGTACTTAACTTTTGCTTCATTCAGTTTCTCACTGAAGTATGCGACTAGCCTGCCATCTTGGCTCAAGACCGCTCCAATTGAAAATCCACTAGCGTCACATTTGACCTGAAATGTCTTACTGAAATCTAGCAACACCGGAATTGGTTGTTCAGTAATCTTCCTCTTCAACAAGTTGAAACTTTTCTCTGCTTCTTCTGTCCAGTGAAAATACTTATGTCTTTTCTTCACCGTGTCCATCATCGGTGCGCTAATTCCACTGAAATTTTTGATAAATTTCCTGTAGAAACTAGCCAATCCATGGAAACTTCTAACTTCAAATATACTCTTCAGCGATGGCCAATTCTTAATGGAATCCACCTTCTCCATATCCATTTTCATCTCATTTGCAGAGATAACAAAACCCAAATAAATGAGTTATGTCCTCATAAATGTTGATTTCTTCATATTTATCAGCAACTTTTCTTGCTACAATCTCCTCATCATTGTAGCCAAATGCTTCAAGTGTTCATCTTTTGTCTTGCTGAAAATCAATATATCATCAAGATATACGATGACAAATTTTCCTATGAAATCCTTCAAGACTTCATTCATCAATCTCATGAAAGTACTAGGCACATTTGTTAAGCCAAATGGCATAACAAGCCATTCATACAGCCCTTCATTTGTCTTGAATGTCGTCTTCCATTCATCACCTTCTCTCATTCGGATTTGATGATATCCGCTTTTCAAATCAATCTTTGAAAAGAATCTTTCTCCACTCAAGCAATCCATCAAGTCATCCAACCTTGGCAATGGAAATCTATACCTGATGGTAATCTTATTGATTGCCATCGAGTCTATGCACATCCTCTAGCCTACATCTTTCTTTGGGCTAAGCACTGTTGGAACAACGCATGGATTCAAGCTCTCTCTAATGAACCCTTTGTCCATTAAATCCTGGACCTGTCTCTTGACCTCTTCATTCTCCTGTGCCTTCAATCTATACGTTGCTTTGTTTGGTAAACTAGCTCTAGGTATAAGATCAATATGATGGCTTATACTTCTAATAGGTGGCAACAAATGAGGTAGTTCGTCCACTACTATATTAGTGAACTCTTCCAACAATTCCTGGATTTCCTTTGGTAAATCATCCACTCTTGTACTGGTTAAAAATATTCTAGGTTTCCTGACCACAATGAATTGTGTATCTTCCTTCTTCTTAACCTCCTTAAGGAGTTCCTTCCCACTCATGAGAAGTACAATGTTTCTTACCTCAGGTTTCACTTCTTCATCCTTAATCGGCAACAACTTGTGAGTTCTCCCATTCTTCTCCAGGGTGTATGTGTTATTTCTCCCATCATGAATCACATTTATGTCATATTTCCATGGTCTACCCAGAAATAGATGACAAACATCCATGGGAATGACATCACATAGTATTTCATCTTTATATCCTCTTATTTTAAATTCAACTAAACATTGTTTAGTGGCATTTACCTGATGTCCTTTTTGTAGCCATGAAACTCTATATGGGCTTGGATGTACGATAGTCTCCAGCTCCATCTTTTCTACCATCTCTGTAGAAATGAGATTGTCTGTGCTACCACTGTCCACGATGACTTTGCATACCCTGTCTTTGGTCTTGCAAGCAGTCTGAGAAAGTCTGTTCCTTTGGACTGGGTTCTCTGCCTCTTTCTCTGGCGTAAAGAGAACTTTTCTCATCATCAGTGATCTTCCACCCTCAACATTCCGTCTCTGTGCTTCGGCAATGTGAGTTTCACCTCCTTCTTTCTTTTTATCTGGGCATTCATAGGATTTATGTCCATTTTTTCCACAGGTAAAGCATTTTATTTCTCCACCTCTGCCTCTTCCTCTTCCTCTGGTACGAGGAAAAGCATTCTTATCAACATATTGTCCTCTCTATGAGCTTCCTCCTCTCTCATGTTGAGTTTGAGGTTTCTTTCCCTCCTCTTGAGGTCTCTGAGTTTTGCCTTGGGCAATTGTTTTGCCTCTAGTCTAACTTCTTCCTCGGCCTCTTTTACCTTGCTTTCGGCTCATTTTTTCTTCAGCTTTTAGAGCCATCTGATACGCATCTCCTACAGTCTGAATGATCATCATGCTCATATCATCTTGGATGTCATATCTCAGACCATTCATGTATCTGGCAACCTTTTCATCATCACTTTCCCGATGACTTTCCATGATGTTTAGTTTGTAGAATTCTTTAGTGTATTCTTTCACTGACATCAACTTTTGTCTCAAGTTCTGCATTCTCCGAAACATATTAATTTGATAATCCTTGGGTATGAATTTTTCTTTCATCTTTGCAACCATTCTATCCCAACTCTTGATTTCCTACTTGCCTTTGCAGCGTCTATCAGCCTGCAGTTCATCCCACCATAATGTTGCATGCCCTTTAAGTCTTGTGACAGCATGTTTGACTTACCTATCTTCCTCGGAATCCTCATAGTCAAAATATTTATCCAGAGCTCTAATCCAATCTAGAATCTCTTCAACATCTAGGTTTCCCTCATACATGGGAATCTCCATTTTTTCCCTGGCACCTATCCTTGCGACAGCCCTGAATAGGCGTTCGTCTACAACATCTTCGACTGCGACTTCTTCTCCATGTACAGCTTCATTTTCACTATCATCCTCATTGATATATCCAGTGTCAACTGTGTGCCTCTGTGCTATCTCCATGGCATCAAGCCTGGAATGTAGTTCACGCATTTCCCTTTCCACTGTTGGATTAGGCAATGGTCTATCTCCTCTTCTCGGTGGCATGGCTGAGAAATATTCTTCCTTCCTCTACTATAGAAAATAAAGAACTTTTTCTGTGCTCTGATACCACAACTGACGCAAACCCCCAAACCCTCTGGTCCAAGGTCTGTGCAGGATCATTCTAATCTGCCCTTTGAGTCTAATTGGCTCTTTGGTTTCCCCTCGGAAAATACCCTTCACACTCAACATTGTATCCGCAGGTCCTTATGGGTGTGCCTGCATGATCAAACACGAAGCATCAACCCAAACCTCCTTAACTGAAATAGGATCGCGCCCTTCGCAAGTTCGGGACTTCGAGTTTCACGATTCCTGTTGTTGAGGGTTCTTATCTCTACAACTGTTGAAACCCGAATTGCCAAACTCTGATGCACTCAGAAAAGGTTGACTTTTCAACGGGCTTCTCACTTCATCAGGATTTCAGACTTTGCGATTTCATGAATCCAAATGCAAGGCTCTCCGTCCTTCAACTTTCGAACCCCGAAACGGTCAACAAAATTTGACTCTGCCAATTGACAAAGACACGCCACCTATCGTCCTTGCAGTTTTCTACCTTTGACGTAGACTCCTACCACCTGTCACTCTTTCGGGTTGTCGGGACTTTCTCTCCCAAATCGTTGCCTTCTCCGTTTCCCAACACCCGAAGTGCCTAAATCCCAAAACTTTAATCCAGGTCCTATCACAACTCGCGACTTTGGGATTTTCGTTCCACTGCACTCGACTCCTTGTCGCTAGGATCCCCGAAATGATGAAATGATCTGACGGCTTGTGCAAAGAACAATCAATGGTCCACGTTGATTCTAGATCCTAGAGTGGTAAGCTCACCTACCTCTAACCACCCTGAAATTTCCTTGGATCCTACGGTCCTCGTGATTTCGGGAATTCCCCACAGAGAATTTCAACTGCTCATTGCTCCTTGATAACTCCTGCAAAATAAACCAAGGTTCTTCCTCTGGGATTTAACTTCTGCAAAATGACTTTGCTTCATCTCCCCCTTGTTTATCTCAAGGCACTAACCCTCCTAATATTTCCTTGCAACCTCGAGTCTTCAATAAGACTCCTGCATGCACTTCTTGCGGCAGTCCCTCAAATACTTCTAAGTATTTGATTCTCTTGAATCTGTGCACTTTTCTGCAACAGCAGTCTTCCAATTCACCCCTTGGTTGATAAGTTCTCAACTTTCAACCAACCTACGCACACCTTGCACAACTCCTGTGTCTCACCTGCACTTCTGCGGGAATGAGAACAATGGTATCCCTCCTGAGCTTTCAGAGATAAAATTTGAATCTCTGTCAACGCACTTCTTGCGGACGATTTCACTGCACTCCTTGTAGGAACTTCTCACTCAGGAAGAGAAACAATTGAAACTCATTCTCTCTCTCTCTCAGACTTCAAACATTTAACATGAAATCATACATTCACACAATATTAAAGAAAAATCATAACAGAGAGAATAAACAACCATAAGCATACCATTTAGCATGTATACACAGAAAACATCATAACACCATAATCTGAATTAAAGCATCATATATTAATTCAAAGCTCCTATACATGAGTTCTTCTTCTCAACTCTCTGCTACAGCTCTCTTCTTCTCTATGATCAATTATCTCTGATTGTTAATGTTCCAACGATACAAAGGTGAGGGTGTCTATAGTCGGTTTTCCCTCCTACACTCTAAACTGTCTAATCTGGAATTTAAATCTACCTACTTACATTAACTATGCATAAATGCCTCTACCTACTACAGATGAGAGCAAATCGCTCATGATCTGTTTACATCCTCCAAAATATAAATCCAAGGTACGCCTTATTACATAAATATTTCAAAAACATTCCAAAACACTTTTGCAACATCCTGAAATGTGTTGGCACTCATCCCAGTTGTCTTCCGCCCCCGTGCTCGCTTGCTGTTGGCGATGCTCCTGCATCACATAAGATCTTCAAATCCCAGGTATCAAACTATATTTTTTGGTTTATGTTATGCATGCAATAATTTTGGACATAAAGTTGTGAATTGCAGAGCTAACAACAGGAACAATAAAAACTTTGAGAGTCATACACAAAGGGGTTACTCACGAATACCTAGTGAAACACAATGAAGAAGTTACAATAGGTTTGAATCTTTGAGCACTAAAGTGGAATGTTACAAATGTAACAATTTTGGACACGTGGCCAAAAATTGTAGAATGATAGTCCCTCCTAAAGAACCTCAACAGAATAACAACGGTCATAGACAAGAACCTCAGAAAATGACATGGTTAAGAAAGCAAGATCAGTATAGTAATAAAGAATGCACAGTCGCTCTACAAGCTAAGCAGAAGAAACATGGTTGGTATTGTTACACAGTATTTTGGTCACTCTGGTGATCTCTCTACAGTGTTGTATTTAGGCTCCCACAAGGACTTCTTGCCTGAGAAAAGTGACTATTGTCTTCTTCCAAAAAACACATTTTTAAGATGAGTTCGCAGGCTGCCTATGTTACAGGGTGCAAAAATCCCTCATTCTCGCAGGACACCCACACTTAGGGTGCGAATTTTTCGCAGTCTACTCCATATATAAGGTGTGAACCTATTTTTAATCTTGGAAAGGAGAAGACGTCACAAAGGTTCTAGAAGGGGATGTTCTAGAAAATGAGTTGGCATTCGCATGGCTTGCATCCTACTGATTTCTCAGGTTTGGTGGGATCATCCTCATCCATGTAACCATCCCTCCTTCTCCTATATATTGAAATGTTTCTCATGGAAAAGGTTAAGCAAGATTGAATGAAGAATTGGTGAAAGAATTATGTGAAGAACCCTGCTTGGACGGAAGCTTGAAGACTCTATTTGGTCTATCAAGAGGTATTGGATCTTGTTCATGCAAGTGCAGAGCAAGTGTGTGTGTTGGAACCAAGGGTCATTGAAAGGAAGCTTGCGACATCAAGGTGATCAGGTTGTATCTTCTACTTTCATTTAATATAATACATCGGCATGTCCCTTTCCCATAAAATCACTCTTATTTTATAGCATAATTGCTTGATCATATGCATAGGTTGACATTGAATATACTTTGTTATCTTCACTTTGGTTGGTTTGTGTTGTCTTGGACCTGACTTCACAAGAGCACCGGAGGGAAGTGGGAACAATAGAGACCTAAGGAAGTGATATAAAGGTATGTCACTCATTCGTTCTTATTAGTAGATTCAATGACTATAACTTAGGGAAAGAGTCGTGTCCTGTCCTGTTTTGTTCTAGATCCAGGTGGATCTAGGGAGATTTGTTAGTGTCTACACCTACCAATTTATCCGATAACAGGTATGTTGACAGTGGGTGTTCAAAACACATGACAGGTGATAGAGACAAATTTCTTACATTGCAAAAGATAAGAAATGGATCAGTCTCCTTCGGAAATGATAATTCAACCAAAATCATTGGAGAAGGTACAGTCCGAATTGGGAACAAGAATAAAAAGGCACAAAATGTTCTACTGGTAGAATATATGAAACATAATATTCTAATTGTGAGTCAAATGTGTGACCAAGGTCATAAAGTTACTTTCAATTCACAAAAGTGTGAGATAAGAAGAGAAGGTTCGGGGAAATTTTTCGGTACAACTGCAAGAACTTCAAACAACATATATGGGTTAATTGAAATTGGAAATTAAAAGTGTTGTCTAGTAAAGGAATATGAAAGTTGGACATGGCATAGAACAATGGGTCACATGCATTTTGATAACCTTGTCAAAGTCATCAAAAGAGAAGCAATAAGAGAAATACCCCAAATCACGAAACCAACTAACACTTTATGCAAGCATTGTCAACAAGGAAAGAAAACAAAGACCAGGTTCAAATCAAAGGAATATTCAACAACAAGACCACTGGAAATTGTGCATACAAATATAGTTGGACCAACTATAACAAAGAGTTTAAAAGGTGAGAGATACTTTATGTTATTAGTTGATGATTATACAAGAATGACTGCAGTTTGCTTTCTCAAGAACAAGTCAGAAGATTTTGAAAACTTCAAGATCTTCAAGGAAATGGTTGAAAATGAGATGGATTCAAGAATCAAATGCTTGAGATCTGATAATGGGGGAGAGTTCACTTCAAATGAATTTATGGACTACTGCAACAGTCATGGAATAAAATGGCAATTCTCTGTTGCTAGGACACCTCAACAGAATGGAGTTGTTGAAAGAAAGAACATGATAGTATAGGAAATGGCTTGAACAATGCTAATGGATTCCAAATTGACAGATATATTTTGGACACAGGCAGTGCATACAATAGTTCACATTCAAAACACAGTAATGCTCATAAAAAACACTGATAAAACTCCCTACGAGCTATGGAAAGTAAGGCCAACAAATGTGAATCACTTCAGAGTTTTTGGAAGAAAATGATACATCAAAAGAGAAGATGGAAGAATGGGAAAGTTTGACTCTCATGTGGACAAAGGAGTACTTGTTGGTTACACAAGTACAAGGAAAACATACAAGTGTTACAATCTAAGATTGAACAAATTTGTGGAAAGCATCAACGTAACAATTGATGAAACAGGCATACCAGAATCAAAGGAAGAAGAAAACAAATCAATGGAACAACTTTTCAAAGAAGAAGAAGCAGAAGATGAAGTAGAAGAGGAAGATGAAGAGAATCCGACAGAAACATAAGAGAAAGTTGAGCAAGTGTCTCCAAAGACACCTAGCAGACGAGTATAGAAGAATCATCCTTCATATTAGATTATTGGAAACAAAGATGCACGAGTTGAGACTAGAAGAAAAATATGATCACCAGAACAAACAAACCTAGCACTCTTATCTACAATTGAACCAAACTATTTTGAAGAAGCCAACAACGATGAATTTTGGAATAAGGCCATGAATGAAGAATTGGATCAAATAGAGAAAAATGACACTTGGGAATTGGTTCCAAGACCAAAGAATAATAATGTGATCGGCACAAAATGGGTTTTCAGGAATAAATTAAATGAAGATGGACAAGTTACAAGAAACAAAGCTATATTTTCATGTAAAGCATATGCACAGATTGAAGGAATCGACTTTGAAGAGACATTTTCCCCAGTTTCCAGAATGGAAGCAATCTAATTTCTTTTAGCCTATGCATGCTCCAAAAAAGTTAAAGTATATCAGATGGATGTAAAATCATCTTTTCTGAATGGGAAATTGAAGAAGAAGTCTACATTGAATAACCAAAAGGATTTCAGTTATTAGAGAACGCATATTATGTGTGTAAATTAAAGAAAGCCTTGTATGGTCTAAAACAGACTCCTAGAGCATGGTGCTCTAGACTGGATAAGTATATGCAATAGGCAGGGTTTAGAAAAGGAACTGCAGACAACAACCTCTACATTAAGGTAAGTGAAGGTAATATTTTATTAATTGAAGTTTATGTTGATGATATTATTTTTGGTAGCGATGATGACAGGTTAAGCCAGAAATTTGCAAAAGATATGCAGAATGAATTTGAAATGTTGTTACTTGGAGAATTATCCTTCTTTTTGGGACTTCAGATACGTCAAAGAAACCAAGGAATATTTATTTCTCAAACCAAATATATCATAGAAATGCTAAATAGGTTCGGAATGGAAGATTGCAAACCAGTTATCACTCTTATGCAAACCAGTTGCAATTTGAGCAAAGATGATGATTCGAAGTCTACAAATCAGAGGCAATATAGGTCAATGATTGGCAGACTACTATATGTGACAACATCTAGACCAGATGTAATGAAGGTAGTTGGGCAGGTGGCATGATTTCAAGAAGCACCAAAGGAGTCACATGTGTTAGCAGTGAAGAGGATTTTCAAATATCTCAAAGGAACAAAAGAGTTTGGATTATGGTATCCAAAAGGAAAGTATCTATCACTTATTGCCTACACATATGCAGATTGGGTAGGTTGTATTGATGACTGTTGAAGCACCAATGGAGCATCATTCTACTTAGTTGAGTGTTTCGTATCATGGCTAAGAAAGAAACAATCATCAGTATCTTTATCTATAGCTGAGGCATAGTATATTGCAGTAGCATCATGTTGTACATGGGTCTTTGGATGAAACAAACTCTGACAGATATACAAGTTGAGTATGATGAGCCCATTCCAATCTATTTTTCTAATATAAGCGCCATCAGTATCTCAAATAACTCGGTGATGCACTTCAATATGAAGCACATTCCAATAAAGTATCACTTTCTAAGGGAGCAGGTTGCAGAAAAGAACATCAAAGTTGAGTATGTGGGCACAAAAGAACAAGTGGCAGACATCTTCACAAAACCACTTCCATGGGAATCCTTTGAATATATTTTCCATACACTTGGAGTTATTTCTACTCCAAAATGAATTCTTTTTTAATTCTTATCTTATATGTCTTAGATTTACACAAGGAATCACCATAAGAGGATAGTTCAGTCACGGGGAACAACCCCGGATGAAAAGATACATTTTCCATTGATGACAAAGGGGGAGAGATTTATCATATACAAAGGATAGAGGAAGAGTACAGATGCATGGTTATAGGGGGAGCATGAGTGATATGATTTCAGTATTTCATCATAGTGTTTCCATCAATGCCAAAGGGGGAGATTGTTGATTAAGGTTGGTTGTCATTGATGTCAACCCTTGAAGAAAGCCCTGTAACACAAAGGTTGGGTAATGGAACCAAGATTTTTTTATGTAAGGATGACTCATTATTGTCTTGTCATGGTTGATAATAAGTAGAAATGGATGAACTCCAAAGTGGTCCACTTATGGTGAAAGCCCTCATGGGGAGACGCTTTGCAGATTGAGTTATCCTAGAAGTATGGTTAGAGAACCCATGCTTATTTATGGAATAATGAGATGAATGCCAGTGAATTTTATAGTGAAACTATCCTAGATGGATAGTGTTTTCATTCCATTTCTGTTGGTATGTGGAACGTCACATAACTCCTCACGGTTTGAGAGTTATGGCCTTACAAAGTTGGAGGACCCTCATATGTCATCTCGAAGCCCCAAAAGGTCAAAGTAGTCAAAGTGGTTTAAGAGATTTTAAAAGGTAAATAGTAAAGTGAAGTCATGAGTGTACTATAATTCAAAGTGAATACAAAATAAATTAATTCAACAATAAATTTAATAGATAAATTAGAAGTGGGTTAACCCTAAAATAAGGAAAGTGGGCAAAGTAACCTAGAAGATGTTTTTAAGGAAGCTACTTGGAGAGTATAAATAAGAGGCAAGGATCTCTCATTTAAGACACACTTGAAAATATTGAATACCTATAGGTTTCTGAGGTAGCCAAAGGATATGTAAGCCTAATTTTTGAGGAAAGTGAAGAAAAGAAGGTCGTAATTCAAGGAAGGATAAATTCTTTTGATGATGCTTTCTAAGGTATGTTTTTTTTCAGGTCATCTCACCATTTTCACAATAACTTTTTTTATATAATGATCCAAAATGTGAAATTTCTATTACATTGAGGAAACATATCCAAGTATCTATGGTAAAAAAATCATCTTGTGGGTCGTTTCATTTTTGGAGTTACACTCCGTGGAAAATAGGGTTTGTGGCTAGTCCTGAAACTAGTCAAAAACAGATGTTTCGGGTAAAAACGTCATATCTTATTCATAACAGATAAAAAGTCAGTAATACCAAATGTGTTGGTTAGAGTACAGTATTTAGTATGTTGTGTAATAGTTTTAGATCAATTAAACAAATATTCTGTGCGGGGCACGCTCTACAAGGTCGCTCTCTAGAATAAGCCAGAATTCAGCAAGGTGTGCCATTTTTTCCATAAATCGTTTTCTGAGAGGTTCCAGGTAGTGACACCTGGAGTAATTGCATAAAACAAATTGAAGAACATTTTGTATCAGTTTAAGATATTTATTCATTATAGGTACAAAGTTATGATTATTTCAAGTTAGGGTTGTTGACTAATCAAAAACTAGTCTTGTGAGACTAAAGAAACGTTTGATGAAAATGATAGTATCTTGTTATTAAAGTTAAGGAATGTTTGTAGGTATGTGATCATATACACCAGGTCTATTTCAGAGTTACAAATCATATTTGGATTATGAAACTGATGAGGGATTTTGGTTGAGGTACATGTTGGGTACATGGTTGAGACAAGTAGTTGATGAGTTGGCACATACATGAGGTGTATAGTTGATGATGTCGGTACATATTGATGAGTCATAGTTGATGAGTACTTGACACATGATTGGTACATACTTGGTACATGGTTGGTTGCACTTGTTTATGGTACAGGTTGATTACAGATTGTTTGGTAAAGGTTGGTGCATGGTTGATGCACTTGTTTATGGTATAGGTTGATTACAGGTTGAGGTACAGGTTAATGCATGGTTGATGCATGGTTCAGGTTTATTGGTACATGTTTACAGCAGTATATATCATAGTGATAGTGTGACAGTGGTTCCATCATTCTACTTCTACTTCAGGGCGGTTGGACGGGGTAAGGACAGGTGGTTGTAGCCACCTTCTGGTTGTAGTCAGAGAACATAGGGGGTTGTAGCCTCCTTCTGGTTGTAGTCAGAGAATTGGGGAGTTGGAGCTTCCATCAGTTTATAGCCTACGAAGTTAGGGGGTTGGAGCCTCCTTCCAGTTGCAGCTAGAAAACAAAGGAAGTTGGTGCTTCCAATGAATGTAATTCTTCAAGACATATAAGATAAAGCGTTTCGTGGTTTTCTCCCGATTTGGGTTTCCACGTACAACACTGGTGTACTATGTATGTGTGTGATTGTTCATTATTGGATAACAATTCTACATTGATATAACACTTGGATTATTTGGAGAAAAAGAATTATAATTACACTATTACTGATTCACCCCCCCTTTCAGTACTCCAAAAACTTACGCCCATCAACAAATGGTGCTAGAAGTAGGGTTGAGTAAATTTAATGATTAAATGTTTTACCCCTCAGCTTGTCATAATTCCATATTTATAAATTCTTCTTCTGTGTCATCTGGAAATGCACTAGAAGGCAGGCCAAATGGAAAAGTTGGCCTTGCAGGAGTCTTTGTTTTGAATGTATTTAATTCCCCATGGATCCACAAATCAGTGTGTTGGTACATGTTTTCCACTTCTCATTACTTGATATTCCTAACGGGACAATCTATCGCTTGTACAAAATCACCTTTGATTGTGGGGGGGATGTATCTGCAAAAGACCATATTAACAAGTTTTGGTGTAAATGCATCAAGCATGATATTTCTGATTTAAAGGTTTTATGAAAATTATTCTCTTTTACTTTTAGGGGTCGGATTAAACATTGGTTTGAGTCTTTTCCAGCATATCACATTTTTTATTGGTTTCAATTTGTAGAAGAATTTTTAGATTCTTTTGAAAACTATGATTATAATTAATTATGTGAAGAATTTCATACTTTACTAATCAATGACAATTCATCTCCAGAAGGCTTTTCAACAAGAATCCATCATGTTCTCTATAAATTTATTTTTTATGACATGTCCTTTGTACTAAATATCCTCTATAATGTTTGCATCCCTTTCATCTAGTCATATTCAATCGTGAATGATGAATCAGTTACAAATCCTATCACTCAATTGTGAGATTTTTTTTTTCCGCAGGATGATAGGAATCCATCCGAAAATTTTGAACAAGCAAGGGAGGTAGAATCTATTGAAAAGGTTCTTACTAACAATCAAATTGTATTTTCCCCTGAATCATTGTATTTTCAGTCCTCAACCATTGTCGAAGAAGATTCGATCTTTGGTCAAGGTGAATGTCCTCATTCTTCTAACACTTTCTCTAATCGGTACTTAAATTCAGTTATTGAAGAACACATAGTTGATGAAATCGATCTTAATCATTCTAACATTCCAATGAAACTGATTAGAGATGTAGATATGCAATTGAAAGAAGCAACCTTAAACCTTCATCCAAGAGTCATACCTTATCCATAGGAAATATTATATGTTTGTCATGAAAGTCTTGAATTATCTATCATACATGAGGCAAATTTATATGATCATAATATGATGAAGAATTTATCACCAAAACAGAGTGAAAGTTTTAAGGAAAGTGAAGAAGAATGTCTTGGAATATCTTTGTTAAATATCATAGTTCAAGAGATTCTTTTCATGTGCTCATTTCTGATTCCTTTTACTCTTTATATCCTGATCTCTTCTTAGATTCTGGTGGACATGATACTTTACCCACGGTATCTTACTCTTTTCCATCACAATCAGATCTTTTCGATATGCCAAGATTTGGTGAAATTAATTCCAAATATAACATTTATTAAATCGGATTTGACGCTCTTTCACTTTCATCACCCACATAGAAAAAATAAATGTTGCAAGATGATTTTACACGATTTATTGTTGAAAAAGACAATGCACTCATTCTTATGGAAATAAAATATTCTAAATTTCATATTCGTTCTTTGATTAGTTCGAATCTTAATGTTTATGCTTCACATTTTGAAACGATCAATCTCATCAAAGGAAGTGTTCAAACCAGTAATCTAATTGAGGTCATGAATCCTCTTATGATGTGTTCCCTATTGATATATCCATTTCATCAAAGTCATAGTTTGCATCCTAATGTTGATGACAAAATCTTAGAATGGCTTGAAGATTCGTATACAAAAAATTTTCATAATAAAGATAAAGTTGTGCTTGCTCTGTTTCTACCTAAGTATCTAGAAAATAAGCATGACATGATTTTTTTAGATCCTCCACATGAAGAAATTCATAAACACTTGGAGAATTTTCAGGAGGATGGGGCACTTCGACCTTGGTTGATGGTTATGTTAGGTCCCCATAATATTGACAAGTTTTCCAAACTTATTTACACTCTTCCATGCCATTATGACCCATATCACGACAATATTGCAGAATGGTTGGAGGATTCATACATCAAGAAGTTTCAAAAGAATGGTAAGGTCGTGCTTCTTTTTTTTTTAAATGAATATATAGGAGGTAAGCATGACATATTTCTTTTGTATCTACAAATACTACATTCTTTTATTCTGATTTTCGACTTTCTATGCCTTGCAGGATTGAAGATGCTCTTGTGGTTGCACTGGAAATACAATTTTACTTAGCGTTTTGATCTATTTAGTAGTTTAGAGTAGGTTTAGGAGTAGGTTTCCTTTAGTTTTATTTCTCACTGTTTCTCTTTGTAATAATGCAGTTATGAATAGAATTGGGAACACCAAGAGAACCATAATATGAATGTTGTTAGAAGTCCACTTTAAATCTTTTTCTCTCTGCTTTTCGTTGAATATTTCTTTTAAAAAACATAGTATCATCATGAAAATTTTAAATGGAAAGTAAAGAGATAAGTAAATTTGAACTATCAATTCAACCCTAACCCAAGGTGCCATGAGTAGAACTGCACTCATATTAATAAGGATTTTTCTATTCTCTTTTAGTCTCTCAAGAAATACTTCGCCTGAGAAAAGTCAGGATTTCCCCCATGTAAATAATTATTAAAAGATCAATCCTTCATTGTCTGGCTATCAAATCTTCAGTATCACCCCGCTCTCTTAATATCTTGAAGTTTCTGGAAATTTTACAAACAAATTTTAGAGAGTTGGAAGCACTATAATCTGTGGGAATTGTGTGTAAACCCGTTGGGATACTGAACATGCCTACTGGAAGCGAGTAAATGCACATATGATACCAAGACAACTTCATTGGGGTAGTGAATAGGCATGCTGGCAGCAAAGCAATGTCAGGTTCAAAGATCCTCAGGTATGTTTTATTAAATTGATCATATGTCAGGATGCTTTTATCATAAATGGACAACTCTTAGACGGGATAGGAGTACTAGAGTGGGTTAAATGACATCCTTCGCGAGGCTAAGGACACCTACTGGCAGAAGTGGCCCTGTCAACAGTATCAGAGTCACCTGTATAAACATCGCTACCCCTGTGATCTAAACAAGATATCGGATTACAATTTTTGGACAAAACTTTACCCAATACTATGACTGTGTTATTTTTTATGAGTTATTGTCGAAATGATTGATCTGTCTTTTAACTATTTCTAAAAATTATTGTTCGGTCATCTGTTCCCCGATATAAAGTTTTTGTGATGCAAAGATAAATTATTTGCCCATCCTGTCGCCATTGTTGGCAGCCAAATATTCATGTCAATTTTATCATGAAAAATGTCGTCTTCATAGGATAAAATTTCCTGTAGTTGCCTCCTTCTCCTTGCAAAGATTGCTATCATCTTTCATTTTTGAAAAGATTCATTGGCCTAGCTGTGTGTATGAGTTTTTCATTTTTAATCTATCGTTTGTTTTGTTTAATTTCATGACTGAAATCATGAAATTAGAACAAAATTTTGTCTTGAGTAATCATCATACAGTTTTTGATTTCTTGGTTTCTTTTGCTAATGGGATTACACCTAAAGGGCATCTATATTTTTATAGATCTTGAAATTTATAAGTCTATATTCTTTATTTGTTGATCCATTATCATCACACTTGATACATACACTTTGGGAGATATGACTTAATCGATTTTATTTTTGATTATGTGATTTTTACATTTGATATATGCTTGATTGCGCAGAACCTCGGGTTAAATTCGAATTATGAATCTTTCTCTTACTACTCGTATCACAATATTATCACTCTGGTACAGGACTGATGTACTTACATTCCACATCACCCTTTTGTACTGCATAACCCAGACTTGCATTCATTGTTGAAGGAGACCTCTTACCACTATTTGTGTGTTGGAGAACACAACCCACCCTTCACTACTCCTGTTGATGTATCGAAACCAAATGAATCTAAGGTTTTTCAAACCCGTAATTGCACACTTAAGACATGTTTTTGTGGGAGGATTTCTAAGAAAATGATTGACAATTTGAAGAAACAGTCAGAACCCCATTTATGAAATGGGCTCATTTACTGTCCAGGAGGGAAGTTTCTTCAGAAACTACACCGTTTCAAAGATACGTCTCATTATTTGGAGAGAAATATCTCATAATTTTTGTTTCTCTTGAGGTAAGCGTTTTTTTTTTATTTTGCTTGGAGATTCAAGCTTGTTAATGGTTTTTATGGGTTTCAAGTTAAATATGCCTTTCTACCTGTTCATGAGTCTGCAAAAAAATTCTAATCTTTATCAAAGATAGAGGTTAAACCCACTGTCTAGCCTTTTCCACCATGGCCTTATTCAAATTTTGTTGTTGTTGCATCTAGATAAGATTGGGGATACTTGGGAAGATTTCCTGTGTAGAAACAACTTAACCCTACCCGAAAACATAGTAGAATCGCCTCTATTTTTCAATACAAACCTTGGTCCCTGTAACCCTATGACCAAAAATCAAGGTGTTGATCCACATGAAGACCATGAAAACACAAAAAGAAACTTTGTTGCTATTCAGATCACTTTGGGGAAAAAGCCATGATATGATTGCATTAACTTTTCAAAATACATATACACCTAGACTACCAACTGTCCCGCCAAATTAACGGAAACCATGACAGTCGACCTCCTATACAGTTAGTGGAAAAATATGGATTGCCATTTGTCTCTCTCAAGGGAAACCAAGACATATGGCGCCCATATGTTTGAGAATACTTCCATAGTCTTTGCGTTACATCATAATGAAACTTAAACAAGGCTAGGGCCCTGGCTCTAAGTAAAACATAAATTCTAACCATAGCCATTAACTGTAACTATTACTCGGTGTTCGCTGCTTTGTCCATGTCATCATCTCCTTTCTTCTCTCCTGTCCTGGTTGGAAATGAGAAGGGTTGTTCACACGTCAGGCACCACTGTCCTAGAGGCATGTTGGAGTAGGAATCATAGAGCATGTCGATGTGTTGGCTGATTAGCATGGCACCATGGATTTGTTCCTCCACCCGACCCCTCAATTCGAACATCAGCTTCATGTACTCTGGGTGGAAGAATGGCGGTTGGACACGCCATTCTTCTTGCATGATGGATAGGGGACGTGGCATGGGAGTCATGTCACCCTCCCTCTCCAAGCTATCCTCCGAAATTGCACTGTCTATGCGAGTTTCCTTCACCTTTGTTGTCTCATTCCCTTCCTGCGTACCCATTACCTCATCTAGATTTTGTGACGAATTATGTCCATGTTGAGAAATCGGGTCACCCGCGCCCAAGAAGAATTCTTCTGCGTTTGTTGCCACCTGTGTGTCCATGCCTTCTATAAATTCTTCTATGATATAACAAGTAGGGGGTTCCTCCAAATGTGCAACCCCTCTATGGTCGCTGTGCAATTTCCTTGTAGCCCACATGATGGTTTCCCATGGAAGGCAAGTTGGCAGGTTCCAATTGTCTAGAACTGTACAAAAGAGTTGTTCTGGAGGATCCTGGATGGGTTTCTCCAGGAAAAATTCTTCCACATAGGCCATGGGAGGCATTCTGGGCTTCCTAGATTTTTGGAAGAGCTGCATCCTAGCCATGGACAACACTCGTTCAAATTTATGTTGTCTCCTCTAACGAGCATCAAAGGCATACTAGGAAACACCCTTGTGGGGATTACCTCTTTCCCTCGGCATGTAAATGAGCCTAACAGTGATCAGAGTGACCATGATGATGCAATAGCCACACTAGAGCTCAGATATGCTTGGCTTCTACAGCTCAAACTGAAAATGAGTTCTTCCCCAGCCCAAATCATAGATATTCATGAGGATGGATGTGACAAGATTGACCATTAAGGCTTCCTTCATAGTGCGTTGTACTTCCATCCTCTTCACTCGCATGGGAGGACTTGGCCCATCGGCCTGGCTGCTCAGGCCTGCTCCCATCCTTAATGGTGAGGGGATGGGAGCCGACAACCTGTATTTAAGGCCCAACCTAGCTCTATACCACGTGGCTCTGTTGTGCTAGGTGTCACCCCATCCGGGGTTAGGAAGTCCTTGTTGGCCAGGGTTTGAAAACTGGTTGAGAGATTTGTGCTTTTTGAAATGTGTGCTTCCTAGTATATGCTTTCCCTCTCAGTCGTTACCCCTTCGTTTGCCAAGCAATCCTCTACACTGTTTGCATCCCTTTTAACATGGGACGGTATGATGCTAAGATTGGGCCTGAGGAGGGCTCTAAATTCCTCTAGCATCCCGCATAGTCTCCAGCTAGGCAAGACTTTCATTGGATTTTCCCTGTGAAGAATCTTAGTTATTAGTTGGATGATAATTTGAGAGTACCCCCCTAGAATTATTTTGTGGAAGTGGTTATTAATTTCTCCTTGGAGGCTGTGAAGGAGGCCTGGGAGTTTAGCCGCGTTGTTTGTGCTTTCCCCAATGAAGCCTGCCACAAGGCAAAGGATTTGGCCATATGAGTTTCTGAGTGTGGCCCCAAAACCAGTTGGTCCTGGGTTTCCTTTGGAGGCCCCATCAAAATTAACCTTTACAAATCTTGTTGGAGGGGGGGACCAGGTAGTTGGGTTGTTGTGTTGGTGATTGGTTGCAATCACAATAGGATGGTTTTTCAAGATAAGCTGCCAGTGATGGAAAATTCATTGCTCCTTGGGATCGCATTTCAAGTCCTCCGGCTTCCAAGGTTTACATCTGATTGTTTCTCGGACGAACATGGCTATTCTTTCTCAGGTTAGAGCTGGTGTGGATGCCTTGGAGTGGAAGATTCGTTTGTTCATTTCCTTCCATATTTACCAGAGAGTGAATCCCAGAAGGATTAGCCAGATGTGGGAAAGAATAGGGTTTTTATAGGTGAGCGAGTCCCAATTCTCTATTGTGTCTCTGAGGTTGTTCATGTTTCTATTCGTCCTGCGCATTGCTTGAGATCTGTGGTCCCAAATCCACTGGCTGAAATGACATCTATTGAAGAGATGCTCCATTATTTCCTCTTGTTGTTGACATAAAGGGAAGATTGAGGGGCCAATGAAGCCCCTTTTTCTGAGATTGTCCCAAGTGAGGATACAATTATGAACTATGAGCCATAATAAGGTGGAAACCTTAGGTCAAAGGGAGGGGCTCCAAACCTTGCTCCAAATATTCTCCTTGTCGTCATTTTGGTAGTTGCTTTGCAGATAGTATGCCTCCTTGACTGAGAAATTACTCGTGGTGGAATGTCCCCATCTGAGGATGTCCGGGCCTTCCCGTATGGGGATTTTAATAAGATTAGCATGGTGTTTCCTGGCTTGTAGGTCCAAGTTTTTTGTTATATGTAGCTCCTGAGTGGATGTTTTCCATTGTCGCAAAGGCATGCTTCGGTCATCAGGTTGCCATATATCCTTTACCTGCTGAAAGTTGTTTCGGTTTAGCATTTTCCTGAGGGGGCTTAGTTCCTCTAGTTCACACATAGGTTTTTGTTGTTTCCATGGATCCTGCTAGAAAAGTGCACTTTCCCCATTTTGAATCCCCCAGAAGGCATGATTCTGAACTAGTTCTTTTTTTTTCTAGGCTGTGTTCCAGATGTTGGATCCCTGCATTTGGTCATTGTGTCGAATGATTTGGTCTTCCTGCGTGTTTGGAGCATACTTTTTTTTCCATATTTGTTCCCATAGAATAGTGAGGTTATTTATCCATCTCCACAACATTTTAGCTTTGATGAGTTGGTTGAGTTTTCTCGAGTCACGAAGTCCCAATCCTCCCAGCGCTTTGGCCTTATAGAGCTTATCTCAGCTGACCAATGCCCATTTTTTGTTAGGTTGGTGTACATGCCAAAGGAAATTTCGTTGGAGGTTTCAAATGGATCTGATGACCTACTTAGGTGTTGTCAGGGCTGTGAAGAGGTAGGTTGGCAGAGTTTGTAGGATTGACTTAAGAAGCACCAGTCTTGCTGCAATGTTGAGGGGTCTAAAGGTCCAGTTGTTTAGCCTATTAGAGATGGATAAAAGCAGACTGTCCCGGGAGATGGATCTCATTGTCACTCTAGTAAGGGGTATGCCTAGGTAGTTGGATGGAAGGGAGCTCTTGGGAATGCCAAGGATTCTTGAGATGTGATTCTGAACCGCTATCGGAGTGTTGAAGAAGTAGAGTTTGGATTTATCAAGGTTGAGGGCCATGCCTGAAGCCTCCACAAAATAAGAAAGGATGGAGTTGATCTTGTTGGCCTCTCTTGCGGTGGGGGTATTCATGAGGAGGGTGTCATCAACAAATTGGTTGTGTGAGGGTGTCGGATGGATATTATGCAAGGGTAAGCCCTTGAGGGAGCCTTCCTGGACCATCGTCTTTATGTATCGCCCTAGGCCTTCTGCCATGAGAACAAAGAGAAAGGGAGAAATAGGGTCTCCTTGTCAGATACCCCTGGTATGATAGAAAGGTTGGGAGGGCACCTCGCTTACAAGGATGGAGAAGAAGGCCAAAAAGGTTAGATTCAAGATCCATTTTACCCAATGATGGTCAAACCCAAAGGCTTCTAGCATGGAGCGAAGGTACTTACAGCTAACTCTGTCAAAATATTTTGAGAGATTGAGTTTGATAAGCATACCTGGGATTTTGGTCATCTTGAGAGAGTGGATTACCTCATGAGCTAGGATAACACTGTCCATGATTTGTCGTCCTTGTACGTAACCTGCTTTCTCCTTGGATATGACATAAGGAAAGATTGGCTTGAGACGCGTTGCGATCACCTTTGTAATGATTTTGTAAATGACATTGTAGAGGGAAATTGGTATGTATTGCTTGGGATGAGTGACCCTCTCCTCCTTAGGAATGAGAGTGAGAAAAGTAGCATTGAGGGTTGATAGGACTTGGCCAAAGGTTTGGGATTCATCTACAACCTGCTAGACCTCCTCCTTGATTAGATCCCAACAGTGATGGAAGAAATCAGCGGTGAATCCATCTGGGCTTGATGCCTTTCCTAGAGGCATTCCTTTAACTGCTTGATCCACTTCTTCCTGAGTAATGGGTCTCATGAAAGCTTCATTCTGTTCTGGAGTCACAAGAGAGGGTATGTGCCTGGTCACCTACCGGATCGTTGTTGTTATGTCCCCATTGGTTTCCGCTAAGAGATCTTTGTAGTAGGTGTTTATCTCTTCAGCTATTTGGGTGAGTTCCCTAATTGGATTTCCTTGGGCATCCTCTAAGTGTGTTATTCGATTGATGTATAAGCGGTGCACCATGGCTCGGTGGAAGAAATTTGTGTTCCTCTAGCCCTCTTTGAGCGATTGGACTCTGGATTTCTGATGCCACGTAATTTCCTCTTGTTTTTTCCTCTCTTCTAACTTGGCTTGGATCTCCTCCTCCTCCTTCATTAGGGAAGAGGTTATGGTCCCTAAGATGAAAGTTTTCTACATCTCTTCTAGTCTATTTTCAATTTCCTGCATGCTTTGGAGTATATTTCCAAAGGTGTATTTATTCTAGATCTTCAGCAAGTGTTTGAAATGTTTGAGGCACTACTGGAATTTGTACATGTAGGTACCATAATCTATTTCATCCTGGTCCCACCAAGACTTTGCAATCTGATGGAAGTCAGGGTGTGATAGCTAGAATTTCTCAAACCAAAAGGGTTTGTATTTTGGTGTTGCCCATGTTTCTAGGAAAAATACAATTGGACAATGGTTCGATCCTGCTCTTGGGAGGATGAGGCTCTCCATGTTCGAGTCCATTTCTATTAATTCTTCCACTACAAGGAAGTGATCCAGATGGCAAGCCACCTGCTGGTGCCCCAATCTGTGATTGGACCAGGTAAAAGTACCATTGTGATTTTCAATGTCTACTAGATTTAGCTAATCTATGAGGGTTTTGAACTTACCGTTGTCTGGATCCAGTCGCTTAGTACCTCCTTTTTTTTCTTCTAGTGTCAGGTTCATGTTGAAGTCTCCCCCTAAAATCCAGTTGGGTGTACTTAGCAGGGTTTTGATGTGAGCTATTCGTTTCATGAGACTATCCTTGTCCTGTTCACTCTGAGGTCCATAAACGTTGATGATCTCACCTTCCCGAGTCGACCCTGTGATCGTGAATTGGGTCATGAGCGTGCCTATGGTAGAGAAGGGTCTTCTTAGGGTGACAGTGTTGGGGTTCCATAATATAGCTAGTCCCCCTAACGCACCTTTGGAGTCAGTGTGTATGAACTCGTACCCACACTAGCTTCTATGGAAGATTGTTTCTGCTTCATTTCCAACACATTTTGTCTCTTGGAGCAGAAGGATATCTGGATTTTCTGCTCTAATATCATCTCGAAGGATCCTTTGTTTGGATCTACCATTGATTCCTCTAATGTTATAGGTGATGATATTCATCATAATGATTGTGGGGTTGGGTGGAGGTATCCCTCCGAGAGCTTTTGGATCTTCCCAGAATTGAGCATGAGGTTACATGCCTCCTTGATAAGCTGTTGGGTTGATTTTTGACCCCTTATTTTGTTTTCTCGGGGTATTCTCTTTGATTCTGAGCTTGGATCTGTGGCTATACCCAATCTTGTTGTGGATACTGTTGTGGAGTCAAGAAAAAATTTATGGACTTTGCGAAGATTATCTTCAGGGAGGGCTTGCAAATCCTTTTGAGTGAGGTCTTCCTCCAATTTTTGAAGATCTATTCCCACTAGATCATGGTCATCCAACTAAATCTAGATGTCCCCATCCATTCCCCCTCTTTATTTTGGGTTGGCCTCATTGTTTTGCACAGAGGAGGGTATAGATTGGTTCTTCCCTTTCTCTTGTTGTTTTTCTTTGTGTGGATCTTGGATTTCTTCATCTGTCGGCAACTGGTTCAGGATCTTGTAAGATTTTTTGGTCGAGACTTTGGGGTTGGGCTCCGGATTTTGTTTTCTTGGAGGGTTTTTTTTTCCTTCCTGTGACTGTGGTGAAGTTGGATTTATGTTTGGCCTCATTGGCCTTTGTTGCTTGGATATTCAGTGGACAATCCTTAAAGAGGTGGCCATGTTCATGACATTTCCTACAGCGGAAGGGAATGTGTTTGTAATCCAACATTTGTTGCCATTCCTTGTCTTGATATTCCAGAGTAACAGAGCCAGGAAGAGATTTGGAGATGTCCATGTAAACACAGATTCGAGCATAGGAGGTGTATTTCCTTATCCTTGTGACCTCCGATGCTTTGACATAGTGCCCCACTTTATTCCCTATTCCCATGAGGATTTCCTCCAGCCAAAAATCCTGGGGTAGGGATTATAATCGTATCCAACCTAGATCCATGGTGAAGTCCTCCTTGTTTGGACTGAATCAGTCCATCTAGAAGCGCACGAATAGCCCGACCGATTTGTAGAAGTAAGGCCCGTTTTTCAAGATTCTATCATTGTCTTCCAGGTTATAAAGGATGACCGTGAAGAAGCCTTTTCATCTTAACTAAACCTCATAGTCTCCTTTAGGGTTCCACTAGTGCTTGATACATCATGTTAGGTCACGTTCAGATGGCCATAGTCCAAGGAACTTGCCTATGAGGGTGTGCTCTCGCATGAACTGTGTGTGTTCACCCACTCTTGTTGATCTTATGAGGTACCTTGGGGATTTGTTGGATTGTAGAATGAATTTTCCAGGCTCCCACCCACAAGATGCTTTTGGATGGGATGTTCCTATTTCCATGTCCATCTCTATCCTAAGCCCTTGTTCTTTGGTGAGGAGTTGGCCTCGCAGTTGAGGTAGCAGCTCGAAGGAAGGTCGTTTGGCCCAAGTTCCTACCCTTTCATTGACGGTTACATTGCTATATGAGGGGGGTTACCCCCCCCTCTGCTGGACTCATTTTGACTAATCAAACTCGAGGAATTCCTATACCAGACCATAACCGACGGAAGGTTCCACAATGGATTGTTCTGGTCATGCAACAAGTTTGCAGAGGAGGCGTTTCAGAGCTCTAGGGTTTAATATTCATCCATCATCTTAATAGATAATTGTTGGATTACTGAGAGTGGGGGTGAATCAGTAATAACATAATTATAATCCTTTTTCTTCAAATGTTATATCAATGTAGAATTATTATCCAATAATGAGCAGTAATAAATAAACAATCACACACATGCACAGTACACCAGTGTTTTACGTGGAAACCCAAA
>ML788746.1:210641-239352 GCA_009831015.1 Picea engelmannii | reverse complement strand
CTTCAAAATTGATTTCAAACAAAAATCAGTGGGCATCTGACTTCTCACCTTGCATGTTGACGGCCACCTGAGCAAGAATCTTCAGGTCTGAATGAGGTTTTCGTTTCAACTTTCGTTTTAACCCCCTGATCTGCTTCTTGAGGCGCTTGGTAAGACATCGCAGGCTGTTGCAGTATTTGGCAAGTTTTGCCTTCCTTTTCTTCTCTCTGACACTCTCCTTGGCCAGTCTTTCAAACGTTGCATTTGTCTTAGCAAAATTATCAGATAATTTTTTATACCTATCCTTAATCACCTGTTCCAAGACTTCTTGCTGGGCAATTACTTCCTTCAGATGTTTGATCCTTTGAGACTTATTTGACTTAGGGTTTCTGGATGATTCTCCCTGCTCTATATGACTGAAAGTCTCATAGTTCTGAGCACATTCGGCAGATTGTTCAAAACTTTTGATGGCAGGGCACTGATCTTTATGCTCGAATTATGAATCCGAATATGGAAAATTAAGTATGTTCTTTCCTGTACTTTGTTGAGTAGGATGTCCTGAATTCTGCTGTGTAGTCTGCTCTGTAACCTGCTCGAAATTCAATTTTCTCTTTGGACTGTGAGGCTTCAATCTAGATACCCTGTCCTCTGAAGGTCCTGATAAAGCCCTTCTTCTTCTTGAACTGCTCTGAGGAGAGGATTTCTTTCTTACACCTGCCATCTGTTCATTTGCAGTCTGGTTCTGGGTTTCAAAACCTTCCCAGAACAAGAAGTGCTCCCAGCTTCTCCCCTGTTGTTTCAATTCTTGCAGAAGAATCAATTTAATGAGGCCCAGGTGACATAGAGCATCTTTCATGCTCAAAGGTTGAGCTCTGATTCTCTTGCAGACTTTAGACAGACTGTGATATAAGAAGTAAGGCAAATTGATGGGGGTCTTGCCTGTAAAATGATCCATGAGTTTAAAGTTGTACATCATCAATTTGTCATATCTTCCTTCTGAGGTAATGTATAGTTGAATTCCTTTGAATAAATCTTGCCACTCTTCATCCAAATATGAAACGAGCATACCTTTTGTCCACGCTTTGTTCTTGTACCTATCTTTCAGATAGACCCTGAAATCCAGATTCTTAGGAACGGTGGTTTTAAACCATTTTTTACCAGTCCTAGGCAATCCTGTAGTTGCGGAAATGACAGCCTCATCCACCTTGATTTCCACAGAGCCAACGCGAGCTTTGTTGCCATCAAATGTCTTGGAAAAGGCTTCAGCTGTGGCCTAGTGAGACCCAACCTGTAACCTTTCAGCAAATTCCATGCACCCCGCATTTGAAAAGTGCTTCCAGACCTTGGGATGTGATTCCAAAAAGGATAAATTATCCAATTCTCGTTTGAGTAAAACGCCACTGCGTTTTCTCGCCATTCTGGAGTTCAAACACTTGACAAATGTAAACCCTGTAACCGCCTAGTCGAACCAAGATTCTGCGCTGTTGAAAGCAGTCCGGGCTTCGGCTCTGTTTTGAATTAAATGAAAATTTTGACAGTGTTTTGGAAACGGTTTTTGATATGAGACCTTTGTTTGATTTGACGGTGTCAAGCCGGCGATACCTCCTCTGTACTTGCATCTCCAAACATGAACTTGCCATTCCGATAGTGATGAACGTTGAGCGTGGTTTCTGGAACGAATTGGAATTCCAGTCATATCTGCCATGCATGATTTAGTTTCCATGATTGCCCACTCCTATCAGCACATGTCTCGGATTTGTTCTGACGTGGGGGTGATCACATCATCATTGTTTTCATACGTGGATATCACGCACGTGATTTCCGCTTCATGCAGCAACGACCCATGGAGAACGCCTCTGCCAAACGCTCGCTTGCCACTTTCACCAGTGCGCGACTCTGCGAAGAAACCCCCGTTAGCTGTTGAAAGTATGTACTTTCAACAATGCACCACTTTGTAGAAGACCCTCCTTAGCTGCGGAAAGCATGTATTTTCCACAGCGCGCCACCCGAGAACTGATTTTCAAACTTTTTAACGTCTGTCACTTTCAATAACGCGTCAACTGATGAAACAAGCTCCTTAGTTGTTGAAAGCGGGCACTTTCCACAGCGCACGATGAGTCTTTGAAAACACGTTAGCTGTGGAAAGTAAAAATGAAAATTTTGAAAGAAAATACTTTATGGGTTAATTATTTTCTAGGACACACCAAAACCAAAAACTTTCTCAGCTATAAAAACTCAAAAAGTAACTTAAAGATACTACCAAAAAACCATGATATCTACCACAAAATTCAACCGAAAGAACGGTTTCATTTTGGGAGTTAACAGCACCCTGCTGTATGCATGAAGTGTGATGATGCCTGGTCGTCACACTCTGCACTAAAATTGGACTGTGACGTTATAGCAGGTTGCATGTGCATAGGGTGCGATGATGCTTATGCAAAGGAAAAGTCAAAATTCACGAATGTTCTAGAAGCTGAGGTGGCCTCCGATCGGTTTGGATCTTACTTGCTTCCCTGATTTAGTGGGATCATCCTAGTCCCCTCATCCACCTCTCTTTCACCCTATATAAAGAGGGATATCTTATGGAAAAGGCTAAGGTTTGCAAGGGCTTGCATATGCATGAAGAGTTCTATTACATATTATGCTTGAGAGATTTGCTTTAGTTCTCTAAGTTAGATTGTGGATCTTCTTCATCAAAGGAATTGGAGAAAAGGTCTGTGTGTTGGAGCAAAGAGCCATTTAAAGGGACCTTGCAACATCAAGGCATGGGTTGTATTCTCCACTTTCCATTTAATATAATGAAGCAATACATTTCTTCCCTATAAAGGTGTCTTAACTCTTCTTGTATAACTCCTTGATCTTATACATAGAATTCAATGGAATATATATATCTTTATTCTCTCTCTTTGTTAGTTTGTGCTTCTTAAACAGGTTCACCATCCCACAAAATCAAAGAAGGAGCTACAAGGATAAAACTAGCGAGGATCAAGCGTCATTTAAAAGTTATGTCATTTATACCACTCTAAACTAGTTTATATGACAATGAAGTCTAAGGTGAAGTATGTATTTTGTCTTGTTTTTTTCTAGTTTCCTGTGGAAGTTAGGGAGATTTGTTTGTGTCTGCACTTACTGATTAGTCCAATAGAAAAATTGGCAACCATACCAGGGTTACGACCTTTTTTGTTTTTTTCTTCTTATTTGCTTTTAGCCTGCCTTCTTTTGGTTAATTTCATTCTCTGAGTCAGTGGTTGATCCATCTTGACTCCCTAGGTCTGAAGGTTCATTGAGAAATTTTGTCTTTCTTCCCATTTTTCTTTGTTTTCAAAGTTCATCGCATTGTACCCTATTGACATCCTGCGACGATCCTCTGACATCGCACTCTGTTGGTGCAGACTAGTGTGGCGATGTTGTACTATACTTTGTTGACAGACTGTGACAATCCTAGATCATCGCATTGTACTCCTCTGCAACTTGCGACGATTCTTGTAGGGATTGTTGGGTGATAGGCATTTTTATTTTCTCTACCCAGTTTTTCTTCTACTTCCTGGGATGAACTTCTGACACTAGTGAATGATTGATTTATAACTTTGAAGCCTGCATTTGATTGATTTTTGGAAATTGAAAGTCTTCTTTATAAGCTTTGCAAGTTTTTCTTTTGGTTTCTTGTCACAAGGGTATAATCTCGAGATCTTGGTCCTTAGTGCTTGGTTGATAAGGAGTCCTTGATTTATTTTGAGTTTTGGATTTTATTTACTTTTTGGATTGATAATTGATTAAGAGACAATTTTTGTTTGTATTTAACAAAAGGTTTTCTTGTTGTTTCATGTTTTTTCTGCATTGTGAGCTTGATTTGAGAATAGTGTTGAGAATGTCCTAGTTTTCTTGGACTGTGCTTTCTTTTTTTCATTACATCTCTGATCTAATTTGATAAAGAAAGAACTGAGGTCATTCTTGTTTTTAGTAGTCTTTACAAGAAAATTGTTGCATTCAATTTTTTGTAAAAAGAGAAAAATTGGAAAATTTGGTAGTTTTTTATTATTTGGAATCTTTTTCATTCAAAAAATTGAGAAATTGTGTTTCGTATTTTTTGTATTCCAAAAAGAGACACCTTCTCCCTACTGTAATTAGAGATCATCAAATCAAATGATTGCATATCATCTCTTCTTGCATTTTATTGGGTCAAGTTCAAACACATCATCAGTTTCATTTCTGCTTCCCTTTTGAGTAAGCAACAGCCTTTAAAATACAGCGTAATTTTAAAATCTATTAGCAACTTTTATTTTATAGAACTTCTCTACACCAACATTAGCTAGGATAGTTCTTTGGAATAGGTTGTAAGGCACACTCTCCAAATCATCAAAACACACAATAGTATCTTGTGATGGGGAGAGTTCAAATCCACTTGCTACATTTTTTTTTGGGAAGCCCTTCTAACACAAGGGTCAATTACGAGGTCGCATTAGGACCGACGAAGTTACTCACCTTGCTTTGTTGGTCTTAGTGTAGAGATTGTGCATATTATTGGGAGTCACTTCAAAAGAAAATCATGTGGGGACCTTCTTGAGTTGATTTTGGGCTTAGATACCTTGCCTTTTCATGTGGATTGGATTGTCGATTATTTCCCCAGGCATCATTGTCATAATTAGTCACCTTAGTGGAATAACTCTTTAGATTATTTACACGAGGTGACTATGGAGGGGCAAGTCTTCACGGCACCTGGAATCGGCATTGACCGAACTCACTCAGGCTCCTTGCAGGGTATACCCATGATTATGTGTGGGAGCTTGCACCAGGGTGTAAGTCTGTTAAGAAGGTCATCAACGTAACTTTTCCACCCACTTTATCCTATCCCCTTCTTGTTCTGATTTTGCGACGTTGGATTTCATCACCAACTAGTGACTTTGAAATAAGAAGGTTTGTCCGCGTGTTTGATATCTAGATTTTATTAGTGAGTGTTGTTTGTTTCTCTAGTTGGCCATATATTTGTTTCATTCTTTATTTGGTGTGGCCAACATCGGCCCTCGCCGTTCATGTAAGATGCAAGGGTTACCTCCAAAAGATATGGAAGAATACACTCCTTTTCTTCCTAACTCACCAAAGGGTTCTCCTAAAGGAGTAGTCAATAACGACATAGCCTCTGAGATTGGAAGTTATACTCCATTGGAGGAATCAATACTTCCCGTAAATTTGTTATTGAGTGTTATACGAGATCCACATTTGCTCCGGATAAATTCTTCGGAAGATGTTGTTGTTGAATATTATACTGGAATACCTACTAGACCCCACGTAGAGTCTGGTGTAGATGATCCTCTTTTTCAGAGTGAGTTGTTTAGAACTCTAGTTCATATTGTTGGAATTTTTTACCCTAGCTCTATCCCTATCCGTTCTCTTTGGAGGACCTATTTAGGACACGATATTTTTGACAAACTAGGAATGAGTCCTAATCAACCTATGGCATCTCATATGCCTATGACCTCCACTACTTATACAGTACCTTTAGATCATTTTACCGACACGACCAGTAATTTTTTCACAGTTTCAGACCAATTGTTGGTTGGTTCTCACACAATTCTTACTCTCCATCTCGCTAACTCTACCATGGTCCCACAAGCTACGCATGTTTCTGCTAGAAATGCGGTTATCACTCAATATCCTATTGGAACACTACTTCCACTTAGATCAAATCTGCCACTTTCTTCTGGGTATAATGATTTGAATACTTCCATTGCTAATCCTTCTCAGAATCCATCCAGAGGGTTTAATATATTTGTTCCTCCTGGGTACAATGATTCCAGTAGTTTTTTTCCTGTGTCTACCCAGGTTCTCTCTGGGGAGCCTAGCTTTCCTCCTCCACCTTCGCCTAGAGTATCTAATCATCTTGGCCCAAGTAGCTCCAATCAAATTGTCAGAACAATTCATTTTGTCACTTCTAGTTTTCAAATTATTGTTGGAGGTCAACCTCAAGTTGGAGGGTAACCTCATGTTGGGGGGAAACCTCAAGTAGGAGGCCATAACCAAGTGTATGGACAAAATATCCCTGGAATACAATCTCAACCTTGGAATTTTCCTTTCCAAGGAAATCAACAACTACCTGGGGGGAAACCTCCTCAAGTTAATTCTTTTGTACCCTCTAATCTTAGGCAACCATATCTAGGTTCTATGAATCCCACCTCGGGTCAAACATTTCAGTCTAATGCTCCTTTTCAATGAAATTTACCTAATCAACCAACTCATGTTGACTATTCAACTCAAAATCCTCCACCACCAAATTTGTCAGGACTTTCCAACTATCTACACACTGCTTATGGTCCTACTGGTATACCTATGGGACTACCTCCTCATAAATACCAGTTTCCTCAAGTGAACAGACAATTGTCATTTCTTGCTACTTTGGATTTACCATATTTATCTAGAATTTTGAATGATCCTATTTTCCATTCTCCTTATTGGCCCGTCATACCTTCCAAATTTCCATCAGACATTCCTAAGTTTGACGACCGATCAAAAGAAGACCCAAATAATCATGTCATGTCATTCCATATTTGGTGTTCATCCAACTCCTTGATGGATGACTCTATAATATTACGTATTTTCCAACAAACTCTTACGGGTTCGACAGCCAAATGGTATATTGAATTACCATGAGGATTCTTCAATGACTTCAATACCTTAGCTATGGCTTCCTTAACACATTACCAATTGCCAATAAGATATGATATAGGAACTGAAATTTTGAGTTCATTTAAACAATCTTCTTCTAATCGCATTTCCGATCATATTCATGAGTAGAGGAGGAGAATATGCTTAATCAAAGTTCCCCTTCCTGGTCAACTATTGGCCAAGTGGTTTACCACATCACTCATTGGTCCTATAGCCCATAATGTTGTCATGGGTGGTGTCATCACTGAAGAGCAGGAGATTAGTTGTGCTCAATATCTGGATCTTGTTTATTCACAAATGACCACACTATATTACTTGATCCCTGATGCTCCTCGTCCATCTACGAATCCAACCCCAACACCTACAGTAGCTTCTCATGTTGTTGATGGTGTGATTGGAACTTTTCATGCTAAGACTCAGTCTAAACAAGCCATTCATTCCAATCCCAAGTCTACTACTCCTAATGTACAAAATACTCTGACTCTAACTCCTTCTCTCGATAAAAAATCTGAAATTAATTCGATTCAATCTACACCTACCGGTAAAAATCAAAATAAAAGAAAGGGAAGGGAAAGAATAAGGAGGAAAAAAATAATAATCAACAATCCAAGAAACCCAAGACCTAGCCTACTAATGACAAAGACAAACGTAAACCTCATTATCCTTGTCTTATCTGTGGTGAGGATCATTATACAAAAGATTATCCACGACGTGTTGAGGTTACTAAGTTCCTGTAAGGGATCGAGACACCTCCTACACTCGTCGTTTTGTCACAACCATTTCCTTCTCAGCAACAGGCCCAATTGTTCATTCATGACCAACCTTCTCCCTCTACCACATCTTATGTACTTATGTGTACTGGTGACTCCAAGAAGAATGAAGTTGCATTCGCAACTCGAGCCAAATATTATTCTCCTTCGAAAGAGAAAGTTGATGATTCACCACCTCTGTTGGTTCAATATCCTCCACGAACATCACCTCCAAACAATCCTATTCATATCGAATGAATGAGCTTATATACAGTTCTTTGTTCTCCTCCCAAGGGAATTGTTTGAAAGTTGTCATGTAATCCTCACGCACGTGCTTCGCAAAACTACAGTATTGTAGAAGACCTTGTGCAAGCACCCTCTGAGATGTTGGTTCTCAAAGTCCTTCAAAGTTTTTCTACTCAACAGAAGGCGTTGTTAAAGTCTATTGGTGGAATTGATCCTAACGATACAAATTTAATAATATTTTAATTGGAAAATCATATTCCAAGGCTTCCTCCTAAATTAGCATTTCAAATACAAGTTGTTGTAGAAAATAAGAATATTTTTCAAACCGTTATTGATGAAGGAGCCTCGACTTGCGTCATGTCCGTTACTTGTTGGAAAGCCATTGGCTCTCCTACCCTTACTAAGTCACACAATACTCTAAAGTATTTTAATGGTACAAGGTTTAAACCTTATGGTTTTATTCCTTCGTTGTCTATTACTTTAGAAGTTAAAGTGGTCAATGTTGAAGTTGAGGTCTTTGATGCACCTCTCGATTACAACCTTATACTTGGTGGTAGTTGGATTGATTCCATGTGAGAAATTGTTTCTACTCTTTTTCATGTGTTATGTTTCCTGCACCAAGGAAAATTCATTATTGTCGATCAACTGGCCTTCTTTAATTCTGATTCATATACTAGAAACGTACCTTTCATTTCAAAAACACCTCCCAATTATGAGAAGGTCGGTGTGGGTCTTTTAAAATATTCATCGTTAATGGGTACATTTCCTATTCCACCACCCGATATTCCTCCTCCTTTTTCGCTTCGATTAACATGATATCAACCTCTGTTAGTGAAACCCCTGAGTCTTATGACCCATGGATAGTACCTCACTCTCACAATTGTATTCGTTATGGCGACCGAATGCCTTTGAGTCCAGTAGAATTGGCTTATCAAGCTATTCAATCAACAACTCCTTCTCCTCATTCTCTCTGTGATACGTCTCCTTATCCGTTTCACATGATATTTCCCACTGATGATATGATCATGAAAGTTATTTCTATGGAAGATACTCCATGGGACGATGGGCATCATCGTTCTATTCTCTTCCTGGAACCCGAGACCATAGAGAGTTATCAATGGATTTTGACACCATCTACCATTGTTATTATTTCCTCTGCTCCTGAACCAACACACGATGTTTTGTATGAAGGGAACTTAGGTAATATTTCACCTACCATCCCTCTTGATATTTCTATTAAACCTAAATTCATGGAAAATGCTCACAACAGTGCCTCATGTTCTGCTGATGAGGTCCGCACTTACAAATCTCTTTTCCAAGAATTTTGTGACATTTTTTCCTAGAGTTATGAAGAAATTCCTGGTATTGATCCAGATATTGTTCTACATGAGATTAAGACTTACCCAGATGCTAAAACCATTCAGCAGAGACTTCGCCCAGTACACCCACACAAATTTGTTGCTATTAAGCTTGAAGTTGAAAAAATTCTTAAATCTGGTTTTGTATATTCGATGACTTTGACTGATTGGGTGTCCAATCTTGTTCCAGTTACAAAGAAACAAGGCACGATCCGAGTTTGTGTAGATTATAGGGATATAAACAAAGCTTGTCCCAAAGACAATTATCCAACCCCTTTCATTGACCAGATTGTTGACGACTGTACCGGGAGTGAAATCTTCTCCTTGATGGACAATTTCTCCGACTATAATCAAATCAATATTTTACTTGTGGATCAACATAAGACTACTTTTATTTACCCTTGGGGAACCTTCGCATACCAGAAACTACCTTTTGGTCTCAAAAATGTTGGTGTGACTTTTCAACGCATTGTGTCTTATTCTTTTCATGACATTAAGCACATTGTACAACCCTACCTAGACGATCTACCGGCGCATTCTATGCATCATCAAGATCACCCAACACATCTATGGGCCATTTTCTTACATTGTCGTTATTATCGCATACAATTGAATCCACACAAATGTATTTTTTGTGTGGAGTCCAGACGACTTCTTGGTTTTATCGTGTCTATACATGGGATTAGAGTAGACCCTCTAAAGGTTGAGGCTATCCTCAATTTACCTCCTCCTTCCACACTATGCCAACTCCAAAGTTTGCAAGGGAAGGATAAATTTTTACATCGATTCATCCCCAACCATGCTGAATTAACGAAAGGATTTACTCAGCTTCTTAAGAAAGATTACGAATTTGTATGGGAAGACACTGCCAACAAAGCCTTTGAAGCTTTGAAACTCGCCTTGACCCGTACACCACTTTTGTTTCCATCCGATTATAGTCAATATTATTTCTTGTACTTAGATTCTTCGGACTCTACCATTGTTATGGTTCTAGTCCAAGAAGATGATTTGCACGATGAGCATGTTATATACTATTTGATTCAGAGTCTCATGATCACCGAAACCAAATATTTACATGTGGAGAAACTAGCCTTAGCAGTTGTTCAAGTTGTTCAACGTTTTCGTCACTACATCTTATTACGCAAAACCATAGTCATTTCTGATTGCAACCCCATGAAACACATCCTTACTCAGCAATTGCTAGGGGGGAAATACTCTAAATGGATAGTTATTCCCCAAACATTTGATTTGGAGTTTGAAAGTGCCAAGTCAAATAAGTCTTTGGTTTTTGCCGAATTGATGTGTAACCTTCCCTCTACTGAAATAGAAACTGTGGCAGAAGATTCCTTACCTGATGAATCTCTCTTTTTGATCAGTTCTGAAGACATGTGGTATGGCGACATTATCATTTATATGCAAACCCAAATTTTTCAGCCTGATGTTTCTAGTACAGATCGTCATCGTATTCAATATCAAGCTCGTCAATACATTATCCTTGGTGATACCCTTTACCTCCATGGTATTGATTCCATATTTCGACGATGTCTCACCTATGATGAAGCTGAGAAAGATTTGAATGACTATCATTCTAGAGCATGTGGTGATCATATGTATGGGTATGGCACTGCCCAAAAGATCTTACGAGCTGGTTATTTTTGGCCTTCATTTTTTAAGGATTGCATTACTGTTGTCCAGAAATTCCACGCTTGTCAAACCTACAATAATAAGATATGATCTCATCCTGCTTCTCTTCACCCTGTATTTTTTGTTGGTCCATTCACTAAATGGGGCATTGACTTCATGACATGTAACCCTCACTTAGTTAGGGGGCATGGATACATCATCGTAGTCATGGATTATTTCACTAAGTGGGTTGAGGTGATGCCTACATTTGGTAATACCGGGAAAACTACAGCGTTATTCATATTCAATCACATCGTTACTAGATTTGGTGTCCCTCAAGCCATCATCACTGACCATGGTAGTCATTTTCACAATTTCATGATGTCTGAACTTACCGATAATTTGGGTCTTCGACATGAAAACTGAACCCCTTATTATCCATAGGCCAATGGCCAGGTTGAAGCAATCAACAAATTTCTCACTACTATGCTTCGATGGATGGTAGTAATTCACAAGTCAAGTTGGCACACGATGATATTCTTGGCATTATGGGCCTATCGGACATCTGTAAAGTCTGCCATGGGGTTCACACCTTTCCAATTAGTATATGGTATTGAAGAAACTCTATCGATTGAATGTGAAATCCCATCTTTGAAACTAGTTTTTGAACTTCTCCCTAACACCTCAGCTGAAGAGGAACGTCTCTTGTATTTGATGCAATTAGACGAGACTTGTCATGATGTTGCCTTAGTCATTGAAACTCAGAAAAAGCATTTCAAAGCTCAATATGAAAAGCATGTCAAACCACGTGTTTTTTCTGAGGGTGATTTGGTTCTTCTTTACGAACATGATCACGACTTACTAGGGACCGAAAAATTCGAGCCCATGTGGTGGGGCCCTTATATTTTGAAACAAGTGTTGGAGAAAGGGGCTTATGAGCTAGTATATTATGATGGAATTCCTTTGAGTGAACCCATCAATGGGCTTTACTTGAAGAAGTATTATGCTTAAACCATTTTTGCATAAGTGTTGTGTATTTTTAGTGTATCATACTCTTGTGTGCTTTTTCATTTTTGGTTCCACCTTTCAACTGCTTACCTTGCATTGTGCTTGGTTTCTAGATTTCGATGTCTTCACTACCCTATATTGGATTTGTTGATGGTGCTAGTCGTAGTACTCAAAACTTAACGTCTATTTCTTGGGCAATCTATGCACCTACGGATGAATTGATCAGTCTACATGGTGTTTGCCTTGGTCGTGCAACTAATAATA
Organism: Picea engelmannii; assembly: GCA_009831015.1. Classification (NCBI taxonomy): domain Eukaryota; kingdom Viridiplantae; phylum Streptophyta; class Pinopsida; order Pinales; family Pinaceae; genus Picea; species Picea engelmannii. The sequence goes on along the minus strand of ML788746.1, from coordinate 227,465 downwards.
TTGTGGAATACAGTGCAGTTATCGAATTGCTAACTAACTTCGTTTCACTTGGAATCTGTCATATTATTGTATGACTTGATTCACATTTGCTAGTACTACAGTTGAGTAACATTTACTCCATCTGAAGTCCTACTTTGTCAAGGGTATATTTACAAATTCACCTCTTGGAAAGACATTTTGATTACATTGAGTATCAACATATTCCTAGATGTCTAAATACATTGACAAATGCATTGGCTAATTAAGTATTAGACATATATTTGAGACATTTATAAACCCAATCACACTATTTGCAAAAAAAAGTAAGTTGGTAGGAACTTTATATTTATAACGATAAAAGTTACAAAAAAGTGTTTGTCCAAAGACCAAAATATCAAAAAGTGAAGTTCATGGCTTCATGTACAAAAAGCATCAAGGATGTTTCTCACTGTAACAAGCAACTTCCCATGCTACTTTACAGAGAATTCGAATGATAGATGCATATACGCCCACTGTGTGGCATTGATAGTGCCTAGGAAGTTCATCCACCATGGCATCAGGGACATTCACGGTTAGTCCCTCCAGGTTATGTTCAATAGCCTCGAGATATGCAGCAGCTACAACACCTCTCTCTCCTCACCTCTGGATGGGAGATGATCCCAGAGGATGATAAGGCCCCACATCTGCATTATTGAGAGCACTTGATTAGTCTTGGATAGATGACACAAAAAACATTTTATATAATTAAAATATCAAAAACATTATATAAACAAAAATTTCCTTCTTACCTATGTCCCCCCACTCAGATCCCTCATGAAGATCTAGATCAGGATCTCCATGGAAATTTGTCCCGACATATGCATAGTCTTCCACCATGAGTAGTTGATTCTTTGTCCATCGAAAGAAAATATCGTCATACTTGACAATAGGAACGCCACCATGACGAGCCATTAGATCCACCCACCTCTTAATTTTTGGATCTTGTGGAGAAGGTATACCCCACTCCACCTGTAGACGTAGGACAGAAACTCTCTCCAAGAAGAAGGACACCAAAATAGACTCGTAACCAAATTGTTTCAACTTACCGTTTCAGCACTTTGTGAGTTGTTTTTTCATGTTTTTCAGGACACCCTCACACCAGTTGAAGAACCTGGGTTCCATGCACTCTATCTCATACTGAAAATGGATTTGCAAAGCCATATGTGGAGTTGCACTCCCTGCCATGCAGGTAATGGTGTAAAGGATAGTCCACAGCAGTAAATCCCATACATCTTTGATGGCTACCTTGCCACTGTTTTTTTCCATAGCTGGCACACAATGGTGGCGAACATAGTAATCCATAGGTTCTCCTCCACCCCTATTGCCTGTGAGTGATACTCGTGAACCATGGTGAGACAACCATGGTGAGACAACCCTGTCAGAAAGTAGATATCCTTTATATCCGTTGTGCATGTATGGACACCCATGCGAAAAGCTTGTTCGTTCACATCCCACATATGAACCAAATACTCTAGCAACCTCAGTTGGGCTCTCATGCCCTGAATCCTTAAAAACTTGAGTAACCCACATTGCCTTAGCGCCATAACTGTGCCCAGGTCATTCCCGAAAAAATAATCCTCTTTCTCATTCTCTTTCTCATGCCACTCAAGCATCTTGACCAAGGAAAGCCTGTCAATGAACATTAAAAGAAGATTAGAAACATAAAAATTCATTCCTAGAGGTTTTGCTAGTTAAATTTATCTTTTCAAAATTTTGACTGCGGTCGTCGCAGAACTGCGCTTTCATGCAAAGCAACGTCGTTGCACCCTGTCTATGGGGTCTCCTGCAATGATGCAAGATCACTACAGTTCACAATACAGTGGACCTGTGACGATCTCAACATGTAGGTAGCCTCAAAAAATCGACCTAAAATTCAAATTTAACCTATGAAAACAAAATTTGAAACCATGAAAGGATAAAGAAGAAGAAGATTAGTTGTTTGACGGAGATGGTTCACAAAATGATCCACCACACACTCTGAAATCAATAGTTGAAATTTCGCGAGAAAAGAGGGTTTTGGGTCACTAATTGGGTAAATTTGCAAATGAAATGGTAAATGGTGTTTTGGGCCTATTTTATTGTTTTTTACCACTTTTTATTGCAAAATTATATTATTTTTATATTTTATCCATGCCCTAAAGTCTAACCAACTTTGAGAAGTGTTTACTATTGCATATTAAAAGGTCTAGAGACGAGACGTTTGAATAGGGGTCCACTCTTTTTTGATTTGTTTTTGCATATTTTTTATGTACAGATACTTTTAGGGTTTTTTAGTAAAGACTCCGAGCACAGTCTTAATTCTTTTTCACACTCGTAAAACCATGAGAATATAATTGAGTAATCTTTTGTCATTTTTTCAAACTCACATTGGTAATATGAAAAATGAAACATATGGAGTATCCTTTAATATTTTTTCAAGATCCCTAAACATGAAAAGATGGTCGAGCGAGCTTGTTCTTTTCACACTCGTAAAGGTATTTAAAGAAAATGTCTCATGAGCGGTAGTTTATCTCTTTTTTGGTCTCATCAAATTAACTTATAAAAAAGGACCTTATGGAGTTCTCTTCAAATTTTTTTTAGACTCTCTAAAAATGAAAAACCCCTGAGTTTTATTTCTTTGGACTCATTAAACAAACATCGAAAGACCCATATGGGATCGAACCACTCCTTCTTAGGGTTCATTAAATGTACTCTGAGGGACTCATCTGAAGGATGAGCTTACATTTACAAGCATATCTTATCCTCCTCAAGCTTGCATAAAAATAAAGAGGTACTCGCCAGAAATGGTGGGGGGGAATTGGGAAAGAAATTTGTATCTGTATTTGTGTTAGTGGAAGTAATAGTTGCTCTTGAACATGACACCACCCTTCATCATTGTATCCAGGTTGGGAAATCCATTTTTCTTTCGTTTGACCATCCACAAGTTCATATGTTGGGTCCTCATTGTGTCAATGTTTCCAAGACAACTGTCGTGTCGTTCATATGTTCAAGAGAAGTCCAACCTAAACAAAACTTCTATCGAGTCGGCCATCTGCAGTTATAAATTATAAATTTTCTACCTGTTGGTCTCCAGTTTTGACCATGTTTTTGCCTATATTATATCATAAAGACCTCCATTTCCATACCCAGTACCACCCCTTCTGRCCTTGTTATGACACAGTTGACATCTCTTTACCACTAAATGGGGCTACTCAAGGTATTCTTACGTTTCAAGTTATTTTTATGTATTTTGATACTTTAAATTAATATTGAAACTAATGTGGCTTGAGTTAGGTACTATTTCTATTTGAAACGGGATTAGCCAGTACCAGGTACCAGCTCGCACCCCGTGGAGATACCAACGAAGCTGCTAAAGATCCGCGCGTTATGGCCAAAGTGGTAGACAGTGCGATTTACATGATAGATTGAGTCATCACTCATATGCTGATTCAAGGCGAAATTATAGAACTGAGTTGTTAATACTCCATGACTCACACTTCGTGACACTGCGTGTCATGAAGATGTGAAGACCGTTTTTAACTAATTTCGAGTTATTTTCGAATCTGGGATCTGTTTGAATTAATGTATTTATGTTTTAAACTATTTTTGAGGAGGATCTATATAAACAGAGGATCGCTCCTAAGAAATGTTGTTTATGTTATGCTCTGATACACATTTTTGCTAATACAATCTGCTGATGCGTTATGTTACTTCACTGTTATACGAATTGAGTTATTTTCTGAGTAAATGAAGTGTGAAGAATGAACAGTGTTTGCATCGAATGATAGTTGAGTAGCTTTGGTCTTCTCTGTGCTGATTGTATCTCTTGGTTGGGCCCGCCAACAGGTTCAAGTCGCCGCTTTTCTCTGTATTAGATTTAGTTTATTTCAGTATCTTAGGATTTGCATGCATTTTAGTTTAGAGTTTGGGAACTAACTTGTTCAAATTCTTGCTTACTTATTCTTCAACTGTATCATTTCCAGCATATTAATATCTTCTACGTTGATGAGTATTGAAGCATGGTTGATTCCTGTAGAATTTAAAGCATAAATTAGATTTGCTTTGTTTCCAATTTTTCAATCTGAACGTAGATTAAAGAGAATGCGAGTTTGAATTTACTTTGCTTTTGTTAGGATAGTTAGGTTGCAATGTTTTGTTAGGATATTTAGATTACTCTGCTTTGTTAGGATAGTTAAGTTGCAATTGAATTAGAGGAAGCTTCCAGTACCAGTAGGGTAAGTAGGATATTTCTWTATTTTTCCTGTGGATAGATTTAGATTTATTTTCGATGCTTAGATTAAAAGGATTTTAGGAAATAATCTTTYTGTTATGGCTTAGATAGAAATAGTGAGGATAGATGATTAAAGATAGTGGTAGATAGTCTTGTGAAATTACATTAGAGTAGAAATAGAAGTACCTGCACTTCAGCATAGAACTGTTTTTCTTTTGATGAATTAAATAGGAGATGATAAGTTTTAAGATAATCATTAGGATTTAGTTTCTAAGAGTGAGTCTGTGTTTTCTTCTAAGAATAGTCTTTAGGTATGGATTAGAATCTTACMTGCACATACAGTGTAGMAKCTCTAAGTTTACTTACCCTGGTTTGACAATTCAGTGTTTTCARGTCATTAAAATCTTTAATATAGCAGCCTGACACTACCATGTCGGCCTTCCCTGAGTCAGTTTTGAATCATTTCATACTCTGATCTACTTCAAATCTATTACATATTTTGTGTCATTGATGGGGGATACATCAATGCCCTCCTATGAAGAGTCTTTTCCTATCAACTTCAACTCATTATCCAGGAACAAGATTTATAAATCATTTAGTACCTTGGAGCCTTCATGCCTCAATGGCAAGTTTATTTGCTTTCAACAGTGGGTTCACATCATTGACCCTTGATTGGAATATTCCATCGAGTTTTCAACTTCAATTCATTTATTCACATTCGTTGGATTATACTAGATTATCTACAGAGTCATTGACATCAATGGTGATTTCTCACACCCTTGTTAACAATTTTCATTAATGACCAATAATCAAGTGGTTTCTACCATGTTCAACTTCGACACATGTAATCACATGGCTAGATTCGTACTTAGAGATGATTGAAATGAAGACCCTTGATATCATCATCTTGATCCAGGTTGTGACGGAGTATTCATAAGTTTGTAATGACACATAGATCCATTGTGTATGTCTCGTGGCTATGTATGAATTTGAATTCCTTTAGAGCATAGATCCACAATGTATTTCTGGTGGCTATGCTGAATCATGATGACATGGATCCACAATGTATATTTAGTGTTCATGACTCACTTAACACTTACGATTAGAGTCACTTGTAGTATGAGCATGGGAATGCCTACCTCAGAAGATGGTATATTATTATGTAGATTCTTGATTGTTTGCAGGTTCCCGATCGATGCGCTCCTTGTTTTCGACACACACATTCTGCAAAGTATTTCAGTTGTCACAAGTTCCAGTTTCATACTTTGGGGGGCATTTTGTTACACATTATTTTGGTCACCTCAGTGATCAACTAACAACATGTGCTCATGTTCCCTGAAAATATTAAAAGAGACTTTCTCCATGAGAAAAGTGGTTTTCTTTTCCTCTTTCAAAAACTATAACAAGGAAGGTCGTCGCACCCTGTTGTATGCATGGGGTGCGATGATGCCTGATCATTTCACTATGCACTAAAATTGAACGACAACATCGTCACAGGCTGCCTGTGCATAGGGTGCTACGATGCTTAAGAAAAGGAAAATTCAAAATTCACGAATGTTCTAGAAGGGAATCTTCTAGAAGATGAGGTGGCCTCCAATCGGTTTGGATATTACTCGCTTCTCTGATTTAGTGGGATCATCCTAATCCCCTCATCCATCTCTCTTACACCCTATATAAAGAGGGATCTCTTATGGAAAAGGATAATGTTTGCAAGGGCTTGCATATGCATGAAGAGTTCTACTACAGATTATGCTTGAAAGCTTTGCTTTAGTTCTCTAAGTCAGATTGTGGATCTTCTTCATCAAAGGCATTGGAGCAAAGGTGTGTGTGTTGGAGCAAAGAGCCATTGAAAGGGACTTTGCAACATCAAGGCATGGGTTGTATTCTCCACTTTCCATTTAATATAATGCAACAATACATTTCTTCCCTATAAAGGTGTCTTAACTCTTATTGTATAACTCCTTGATCTTATACATAGAATTCATTAGAATATATATATATATTCTCTCTCTTTATTAGTTTGTGCTTCTTAAACAGGTTCACCATCCCGCAAACTCAAAGAAGGAGCTACAAGGATGACACTAGCGAGAATCAAGTGTCATTTAAAAGGTATGTCACTTGTACCTCTCTAAACTAGTTTATATGACAATGAAGTCCAAGTGTTGTAACCCTAAATTGCTCCATACATGCATACTTGGAATTTGGCCCTCTTACTTTCTATTTTTGTCAAGCCATCAATGAGTTTCTCTTCTTAAAGACTCATTTTTTGAAGATGTACGCACCCTGCACCATTATTGCCCGCGTACACACACTTGTTGCACCACTACAGCCTGCGTATGTATGCTAGTTGAACCATTACATCCCGTGTATATTTGGAAAAGTTGCAAAATTTAAAAAGTTGCAAGGAATTCATTGAGATTACGGGCTATTGGGTAGTTTCCCAACTAATCCATCACCTATAGCCCGTCACCCAACCAAATAACCATCCTTTTGTCATATGAAAGGAGGTGTTGGGGTATCATTCCTAAGCTAAGCATAAGAATAGTGAAACTTTGTCCATTTCACATCCCCTCCTTGCCCCAAGAATTTGCAGCTTTGTTGTGAGAATTGCATCAGAATTCCCGATTTGTCCCTTTTTCCTCCATCATAAGCCCATTCCATTTCCAAGAAGAAGGTTGAGAGGAGAAAGATACATGGAGGTGCACTTGGAGCTTGGTGAAGAGGAGCCCGAACCTGGTCCAAGATCCTCTTCACCAAGCTCCAAGTGCACCTCCACGTATATTTCTCCTCTCAACCTTCTTCTTGGAAATGGAATGGACTTATGATAGAGGAAAAAGGGAAAAATGGAGAATTCTGATGCAATTCTCACAACAAGGTTGCAAATGCTTGGGGCAAGGAGGGGATGTGAAATGGGAAGAGTTTCACTGTTCTTATGCTTAGCTTAGGAATGAGACCCCAACACCTCCTTTCATATGAAAAAAGGATGGTTATTCGGTTGGGTGACAGGCTATATGTGGTGGATTAGTTGTGAAACTACCCAGTAGCCCGTAATCTCAATGAATTCCTTGCAACTTTTTAATTTTTGCAACTTTTGCAAGCATACGCGGGTTGTAATGGTGCAACTAGCATATGTACATGGGTTGTAGTGGTGCAACAGGCATGTGTATGCGGGCAGTAATGGTGCAGGACACATACATCTTCAAAAAATGACTTTTTAAGAAGAGCAACTCAATGATGGCTTGGCAAAAATAGCAAGTAAGAGGGCCAAATGCCAGGTATGGATGTATGGAGTAATTTAGGGTTATAACACTAAGGTGAAGTATGTATTATGTCTTGTTTTGTTCTAGATTCCTATGGAAGTTAGGGAGATCTGTTTGTGTCCACACTTACCGATTAGTCCAATAACAATTCCTTCTACCTGAGCTGGAATAATGCCACTGAACTAGACGAGGGAAAGAACATTGTGTTGGATGGGAGAAGACGAAAATTCCTCCTTGACAATTGTAGTACCCCATACCTCCTCATTTCTACTATCGTTCCCTGAGTTTGGCTCTGTTGTGGAAAGGTGGGGTGATGACGGGTGGAGGGAGGGTTGGTGAGGATGATGATGATTGGACAGATATAGGTAATATTCAGGGTCATGTTTATCCCTTCCACGTTCCCGAGGCATGGTGAAAAGAGTGAGACAGGTAATATTGAAAAATATGCAAGGGAGAGACGAAGAAGGAACAAAACAAAGCTTCATAGAGTCATAGAGGAAGACAAGAAAATAGATGAAAGAAAACATGGAGGGATGGAAGGGAGAAATACCATTCCAAACCATTGAGGATGCCATTAAAATAGAATTGACACCTCTTAAAGTCCTTGTACTATACTAATTGGAGAAATGCATCATCCAAATCCAGAATGTTAATTTTCCCATGAGCTAAGATCTATCGCAAAAAGACCATGCTATAATGTCGAGCCTCGAAGAGATGAGTGGAGGATAAGAGGTGGCAGGAAAGGACGACCTTGTTAAATTCATGGAGAAACAAATGTCACCCCATCTGGGGTGTAAAATTTTACATATTACATCATTCAACTTTTAGTCATTCATCATATACATACACAATACTAATCTAGGAATCAAAACTAGGTATTACATTCCTCACTTGACTCTCATTCTTGTTATATATAATTTGATCCAAATGCTTGTCATAGTTGTGTTCTTATTCCATGAATAATATTTTAACCCATGATGGAGGCCATCACATTCCAAATACAAATATGAGGAAACCATGCTTGATTTTGTGTTCCTAGAGTTGATATTGTGAGTGGTGTGGCATAACTATGTGGGCTACATGGTTATGATGTTTCATTGTTAGATGCATCTTGACATCATAGTCATATACTTTAAAAAATTGTTTCTCATCATCTCATGTTATTCCCATGCATGCATTTCATTGAGCCTTTTCCCGCTTATTGATCAGTTGTCAATCTCCCTGTACAATCTCTCACCATTAATGAATGATTATGCTGTCAACTAATCTTTCAATATCACCTATAAAAGTGAAGCACGACACTTATGAATAGGGATATGAAAACACGTCAAATCTTAAATGGCATAATACATTCATCATTCAATTGCATAAGTGAACTAAAACAATCCCATTTAGAGGCAATGCCACATAATCAAGATGCATTCCAAAACAAAACCATGTGTATGGCATGCTAATGAAAATGTCATCAATGCACAAGAAAGGTTCTATCAAGTACAATAAAGCAAGATCAAGATGTAATGAGAAACACAATTATGCAGTTAAACACAATGCAAATATAATTTTTTTTTTCTTAGTCATCATATGGAACTCAAAGACTTGTATCAAAGCAAGATACATTGTTTAAGGACTTTTTTGTTTTTTGGACTGGTGGAATTAACAACTAGTCGAGCATGTACTCACATGACACGAGGTCGTGTTATCCAACTGCTACCACTATATCCTCCAAGTGTGCCCACGATGCCCCATACGCAACACACAAGGTAAGTCGTGGTTTCGAACTGGTGACTTCACATAATGGAGTGCCTTAATAGTACACTCCATCACCGACTACCCTACACCCCGGGGGCATAAATTGAACGACATATGGGTGGGATTTGATCCAGTTATGTGTGCACAGGTCACAACAACATTTAATACAACATTTTTGGGTACAACCACACATTTTACCACTACCTCAAGGTGTCCCCATGGCTTTAGGTTAAGCCCTCTTGGGAATTGAACATTGGCCAACGGTGAAAAACTCCTCGCTTTCCACCATTGGATCCAACCCCTTTGGGCATCGAGAAAGGAATTCTGAAATTAATGATTTAATGTGAAATGTTTTTAAAAGGGGGGTTCCCAAGTTTGTTGACTTGATGTTGGTTGAGGCCTCAACACAATCTCTTTAACACTACCCAGTCGAAGACCATGTTAGGTACAATGCACAACCCAGAGGTAAGCAATATGAAAGAATACCAAAGATGAAAGATAATAGAATTTGTATGAGCTTGAGAATCCTAAAAAGTAATTTTTTTGAATGAGAAAACAAATAAAATGGAGTGTTAGAACACGATTAAAATACTAATGGTTTAAGAGGATTACATTTTCCTAGCAGAAATTTCTAACCAATGCAAAATTTTAAGGTGAATTTGAATGAATACAAATAAATGTACAACAAATATTCTTACGTGCTAAACCTATTAAAAACATAAGTATCTATGGATCTACCCAAACAATGCACACCATTAAGTAGATTTGCATAGCACATTCTCAAAATATTGCAATGAACTACAACTTATATAGGTGCTTGTTATTGCACATCATGTCATTTTAATGTTATAATATTTACAAAAGTCGTGAAAATTATTCCTCATGCCTATCATTCAGTCTATTTTAGTCTATGAACATGCATTATAAACATATCATATCAAGGTAACCACCTGAGGGAAAAAGGATCTTATGTTTTGCAGGAAATTGTAATTACAAGACCATGTTACTCTACAACTAAATGCCAACATAGAGAGATGCCAATGAGCTTAGTAGTGGAGTGAGCCACCATGGAAGGTATCTCATGGGAAACACCTTCTTCCTTCCAACATCCCAAGGAAATTGAAGGCCACATATTAGATCATAGGATGTCGATCTCGTGGGTCATAGATGTCAATATCCCACCACCTTGAAATCCAATTTAAAAAACCATTGCCAAGATTACACCACTATTACATGTTCATTCATTCATTCTCTTTGTGATATTTAGATTCTGAACAAATTGTGGGTCCAATGATTTGCTAGCAAGTCGATTTGCTAGCAAGTATGGGAGAAAATGGCTAGGTGATATTAGAATACTACTTTTATCTGGATTATATTGAGAACAAAATGAGATACAAACAAAAATACAACAGAGAACACATAAATATAATGAAACCCAACTTATGTTAATAAATAACAAAATATTGTACAACACAAATTAGTTAGAATGGTGGTAGCTTATCTCTGAAGAGAAAGAGATGTCGACTACACTCATTCACAATAAGCATTACATCACACTCCATTGCCGGCTCAAAGGACCTCCTTCACCTTAATTATATATGGGAGAGTGAGAGGAGAATCATTCCCATGATGTATGTGGGATAAATTGGTCTAAGTTTACAAAATTCCATAGGCATGTAAAATGTTATGACTTCTCGAGAGGTCACCCATTCTAGTACTACTCTAGGCCAAGCGCGTTTAACTATCAATTTTTAATGGGATCCACTAAAGTAATGTTGTAGGCATGTACATAAGACCACTAGGAAATCATTACATGGTGTATGTAATTAACAAATGGAGATAACATTGCATTACATTCCCCATCAAAATAGTGAATATCATGGTTTTTAAAAACCGCAGGCTCGAAAATGTTGATTCAATGGAAAAGGTAGATGGCCATCGAGATCCACCTAGATCAATGTTAGTGAATCCCTTATGAGAATGGAAACTATCCAACCTACAACTCTAGTCATTTGATGCTAACATTCGATAGTCATGCCCCTAGTTTTAGCATGAGGCATTATATGGCTATAGCCAAGAAACACAAATAGATTATATATTCTTCTTCCATGTATATCTATACTACTATGCTACCGCATTCATGGAAAATATTAGATTAGATGAGGTTTCTTTCCTATAAATTCAGGGAAAAACCATTTATTTGGGTAAAATAGCAAGCAATGTTCCATTCAATTTTCCTTCCCATATTTTATTTTTTCTTTACAAAATAAGAATAATATATGGGTGAATAGGGATTTTGTCAAAACATTTTGACAACAAAAGAAGTAGCATATAGTGGCTAGTCCTTGCCTTGAATAAAGTGTACACACTTGTTAAATTGAAATTAGAAAATGTAGAAACTCACCTAGAGTAAAGGGAGTGTTGCTCTACTACGCAAAAGTTATCATGAAACAAGTGTATGAGGGTGAACCACCACTTGGCTATTCTCAACAAAAGATTAGCATGCAAAACAACAATAAAGGCACACCATCACATATGAGGATTGCAATTCCAATTGATGTGGAATCATTGAATCTCGATTGCTCTATCTCCAGGTTTAGGGGCATCACATCATTTTGAGATGGTTTAGGTGAAGTTAGTTTCATATTCTCTATCTCTCGATCTGGGTTCAGTTGTTATTTTTTATCTAGATTTAGATGTTGTAGTTTCAAATACTTTGTCTCCAAGTTCATATGCTCTATCCCCATATCCAATTTATTATATAGACTCCCCATTTGAGCTATTTCCCTCTTCTTTGGGTGACTTGAAATATGGGAATGGTACGTATAGATATATAAAACAATTACCTATGGATTTTGTCTTTGTATATGAGTAAAATACCAAATAGAGAAATATATCCAACCCTTCATATGGTCGGTTTAACTCCAATTTATTGATTTCTTGGAAAATATTGTGTGTGAGGGGATCCACAACCAACTGACTTGGGCAAGGCTCGCAAAAAAGACTTCCCCACTTATATGGGTCTGCCTATAACAACAAGTTAAGTGATGTCATTCTTTCTACAACTTAAGCACTCAGCACTATAACTTCAAATAAATTGGGTGAAACTTTTGACTTTGCAGGGACCTTTGTAATGCAATGCATGGAAGAATCCTTGGGCTTGGTTGTTCATGAGATTTCAGGTATTCAATCTATTCACAACACTTCAAATGGTTACATCATATCCAACCAATAAGCATACCACACTAGGTAAGCATCAACCCTAGTTGGTTTTCATTATTGCATCTAGGTAGGCAATTAGACAATGTCAAAAGGGGTGGAACAAGGTCTGCAGCTACATAGTTAAGGAGGACCTCTTTTCATTCTTAATCACTCATTCTTATAAGCAAATCTCACTCGAATAAGCTTCCACAACCAGCCTACAAGCAAACAACACGTTTACCAGTGAAATAGGATGCTATGTGAGTGAAGGTAAGAGAAATGTTTTGATTTTTTGGAAGGGTCCAAGCAAAGGCAAGTATGAACAGGAGAGCTCAAGTTCAATTGCTAATAAAGATAGAATCATAAGTTACTGTGAAGATATGAATAGCAATAGTATGGGAACAAGCCATGGCTTAGTTGTTCATGAGTGTTCAGGTATTCAATCTCTTCACAATACTTCAAACAATCACATCATATTTAACTAGTAAGCATATCACACCAAGTAAGCCTCAACTTTGTTTGGTTTTCATTCTCGTGTCTTTAACTGGGAAAAAGGGGGAGGAGAGGAAGAGGGCTTGACTGGTCAAAAAATAGCAAAAAAATCGATCATATCACATGTATGAAATGAATCACTGATATAACATCAAATCCTTCTCATCACCAAACATAAAAGTGAACTTTTGAGGTGCAGTGAGCACAAGGAGAAGCATTGCTTTGAAAAACGACTAGATTCTAGTAAAGCAACTAGCCAATTAAGTATAAAATCCTTATCGGAGTCAAGTAGCAAACGGTCACAAGATCACGAGGGTCGCTCGACTTGCAATTGATCGTAAATTAATATGCCGATCACAACGAACCGTTGCTCAAGATGTTCAAATTCGTGCATTTCTCCCCCTTTGTTCAACATGATCACCATAGCCCCTCATGTCCACATAGCAAGTAGATGGTGAGACAACCAGTCGATGAAGACTTAGAGATCTCCAAGCCTCGACGAAGAGGATATGCTTGAAGGTTTCCAAGAATAATGAAGCAAGTAGGAGAAGACCAATGTCACTTGTGAGGCATGGTGTTTAAGACCAATGTCACTGGTGGAGCATGGTGGTAGCTATAAACACCCTTGTGTAGTAGTGTTAGAGCCTCAATTGCAGCATGCAACATTGTCAGAACCTCAACTACAATATTGTGAGAACCTCCAAAGTGACATCTAATAAATCTATTTTTTTAAATGATTTACTAATTTTGAAAATTAACAAAAAAAAAAGAAATAACATACTTAAACAAATAAAGTCAAATCACATATCATTGAAGCAATGAAAAATTACATCCATGAAAATTTTTAAATAGAAAACTAAATTTATTTAAAAAAAATCAATTTAATATAAAATTTCAACAAAATTTTGGAGAATATTACAAAGTCACACAAATAATAATAATAAATCAATGTAATTTGAGTCATTACCGATAACTATAGTGTCTCCGCCTCCTTAGCAAAAGTAGGGACTAATAAGATGATGACGAGGCCAGAAGCCAAACTAAAATATGGGATAAATGTTTTGCAAACTGTGGATAAAACTCCACATTCCCACTTTTAACTCTAGCTAGAAAACCCTTTGAATCAGGTCACTGGTTAATTCAATGTTACCCCAAATATTTGACTTGTTACAAAGTGCGTTTGGTACTGTTTGGGAGATAAAGGGGCTTTACGACAAGATATAAGGACCACTCACATCACCCCGACATGACACAATATTCCACTTGATGTGTAAATAGTAGCCTTGAACAGGTGGCCATGCACTCATTAGAGTGAGAAAGCCAAGGTTTCCTGACAGAGAAATCAGAGTAACTTTCTTATCTTTTCCTAATTTCTAGGGAACGTGGCCACCATTTCAAAAAGTAAATTATTATTACTAAATGGTGGACAACAAACATTCCACTTATTGTCTTGCACACTTCTCGAAGATGATCATGGAAGGGAAGAAAAAGAAGAATGAATCCACCTCGCTATCTTCACGGCGGCGTTCCACATGGGTTGAGTTGAAATGTTTTTTCGTTCACTGGAACGCCAGCCGCCGGCGTGATATTTACCTACCCACCGCCCCCCAAACATTCTCACATTCCATTCAAAAGGAATTGAACCACCAAACATTATTACATTCCATTCCGTTGAAGAACGAGGGCATGCCGTATACGTGGCATCCTTCATCGGATACCAACAGTGTAATATATTATTTTGAAATTAATATCTTTTTGGTAGTAGGTTGATTATTTTGGATGTAATATTTTAAGTTTTTTTTTATTGGAATTCAGCAATGTAATTGTTGATTAAATCACAATTTTATATTGTTTAAATCATGTTTTTAATGTATAATTTGTTTCATTATTCTCAAAAACTTTTAGGACATTCAAAATATGTAATTTTGACAACCAAATTCTATAATTTGAATTTCTAACCAAATTTTGAAAAAAAAATCTCCAAAAAAATTCCATAAAATTTTCATTATTTTCTCTCTAATTTTTCATTAAAATTTATTCCTATTTATTTATTGATTTATTGAAATTAAATTAGAGGTAAGTATACTTTCCATAAACTTGTTTGAGGACTCCTAGAGAAGACCTTTCACATGCGTGATATGACCCCCTAATCAAGAGGTGAAAAGGCGTGCCTAGATCCTCTTTTCGTATACTTTTATGATGTGATTTAAAAGTTTAAATTCATGAACTTGATCTTTATCATTATACCAATGTCTTTGATTCTAATTTTTTTCATTTAATCTATTGGAAAATGTCATTATTATTGGTAGACCGGCAATGGTATATACTATTGAGTTAACATTTATGAGATAGTTGATGCTAATATGTCATTATTATATTGGTCGAGAGATATGGTAAATAGTATTAATCGTTAGTTGATTATAAAATATGGATCATTTTATCTAAAAAATTTAAAAATATTGAATAAAATTGAATTTCAAATATTGTTTATTTAATATTTTATTGTGAAGAATTTAAAATCTTATTGTGTGTTTTGCTCCTCCTAATATGATATTGTAATGAATACTTTTCTACAAGTTATGACTTAATCCTCTATAACATGCATTAAACTTCCATTTAATTTCTTTTGCAAGTGAACCACTCCCTTTAAGAGTGTGGTATGGTCTCTCGTATAATGAGAGCTACGATGGTGCTCTGTGTTTGGGGTGACTTGATCGCCTGCATGTATTGGTGGAGATCAAATTTCCACTTAGATCTTCCCTCTTGACTAGGAAATGAATGACCTTGCATTGGTGGTTTTGGATATATTATGTTTTTTTTTTTAATTGCAGGTTGTTGGCCACTGCTTGCTTGCATGGGTAATGTAATGATACCACGTCATGCAAACATAACCTATCTCAAATTTTTGAGGCTTAACTTGCCACTTTCATTAAGTATAACTTAGACAACTCAATGATTGCATAACAACACCATATTATGTAAATATAACCTATGCCAAATTTATAAGATTTACTTGCCACTTTTGTTAAGTATAAGTAAAACAATTCAATGGTACACATTTATTATGCATTTGGTGGAAATTAATGATAACATTTAAACTCAAATGACTTCACTAGCTCCTAATACCACTTTGATTTTAAAATTGTGTTGCTTGATCATCAAATTGTGTTGCTTGATCATGTCTTCACATTTTATTGATTATTTCTAACCTTGACAAGGTTTGATCTAACTATACATGCTTGTTTATATTATTATTCAATTTCATAAATTATTTTGATCTATTTATTTTTGTCTTTTAAAATAATATTTCATATTACTAGTTGAAATTTTTTAAAATAAATTGTTACTTTCAAAAAGTCGTCACATTATAAAGGCATTATCGCGAGCTGCGCCTCCGTGACCTAGCTTCTCTGCGCCCCCGTGCTGCCTCCTGCGGCCTCCCTGCCTGGCAGCTCCTGCTGCTGGGCCTCCCGGTCTCCCTCCAGGGCCTTCATGGGCCCCCCTCCTCTTTTTTAGCCGAGCATATGGGCCGCCTGGGACTGTCCAGAGATCAGTCATGCTGCCCCCTGGGGATCCGGTGTCTCTGGACCCTCCCCTGCCCCCTCCTGAAGTAATTGCTTTCAAAGCAATGTTGGACTCTATCTCTAAGCGATAGCCCTCAGCCAATCAGCAGAAGTTCGTTAAGAGGATGGATTCCATACCTTCGGTAGCTCTTCCTGAAGAAGAAACCTGTAAAGCAGCTCTTAATCTAGCTGAGAAAGGGCTCATAGGCCAGTTCACGGGCCTCTGGCCCTCGCCTAAGTCAGTAGAGGAGTGGACACAGAGAAATTGGAAGCCGTTAATCAAAGAAGGAATCAAGAGCTATTTCGTAGGCAAAGGGTTCTTCATCTTCGT
>ML788746.1:192965-204846 GCA_009831015.1 Picea engelmannii | reverse complement strand
TATTTTTTATATTCATTTTTATTATATATTTATTTTTTAAATGTTTTTTAATAAGTTTTATAAATTATTATTTTTAAATGTTTTTTAATAAATTTTATAAATTAGAGTATAGTTTTATCATTGGAAGACCATCTTGTCCTATAATCAAAATTTTATACAACTATCAAAATTCACAATCATTTATATATCATAAATATAAATAATTATACAGTTTTTTATTTTATTCAATGATATTTATCACCTTTGAATTTTATGTTATAGCATTTACGTTATTAGTCCCTGTTGTAGGCATAGAGGGACTATAGCGATCAATAAAGCGTTGACTACATATTAGTTTGTCCTTTGACCGGAATTATTTGCACAATACCTATTGTTGGAGCTATGGAATTAAAAGCATATATTTATATATATTAAAAAGTAACATATATGTACTGATCTGATTGGCTAAGAGATTGGAGATCTTATTGTTTGCTTTGTTATTCCCAATGTAGTACATGGCAACATATCCAAACTTTTTCTCATAGATAGTATGTTTTAATCATATATTTTTCCTGTATATTGCTTGAAGGTCGATTAATGCTACCATTAGTTCGAATGTTTGTATTCGCATTTTCTGCTACCCGAATATATCCGTCAGTTTTGATATGTACTAAGCATATTGAAATGTTTTCATATCCAAGCTTTGTATATTTCTTGAAATTTATTGACACTTATTCTGAGATGCCTCAATAGGCCTGACAGCGTAAATGTTTACATGACGCGACGTTCTCCAACACCCTTGACAGCTTAAATGTTTGCATACCGCGAGGTCCTTAGACAACCTGAGAGTCTTAAATGTTTATGTAAATACGGTTCTCAGAGTGCATGCTAGTTCAATAGCCATTGTATGTTTCATCCTTGTTCTGCCATTGAAGCTACATACATTGTTTACTGGTTCGGTGACTACTTCTTCTTCATTGGTTTATCAGGTGTTTCCATTGTATGTTTCATCCTCGTAATCGTTGAAGCTAGGTACATTGTTTACTAGTTCGGTGAGTGGTTCTTCTTCGCTGGTTTCGCGGTTGTTGTTTTTTGTTGTTTCGCTCGCGATTCGACCTGCGCTTCTGCATTTCATCATTTTGGAGTAAGTTTCGATGCCATAGTTTCATTTTGTATTCCTTGTTTGTTGTTCAGTGTTTGCAGTTTGCAAGTAAGAATGTTTTCTTATTTGTAGTCGCATGTTCCTTGTATGTTTCCGGTTCCTTTTCTACTTCGGCTGCAGTTTCGTAATCGTTGGAGATACATATGTTGTTCACTGGGTCAGTGGCTTTTTCCGGTTCGTTGGTTCCTGGGTTGCTGGTTCTATTTGTTTGCCTGGGGTTTGCACTTTGGGGCCCTGGGGGTGTAGTTCGGCCTCCCTGTGCTTTCTCGCTGGTTTGGTCCTTGCTGGTTTCTTTTCTTTGATTCGGCCTTGCAGGGTTGGGGTGCAGCGGTGGTGGTTGGAGCTTTTCATTTTTCATTTTTTATATTTTTATTGTTTTTTGGGGGCGCTTTATAGTGTTTATCCCCTGCACCCACTAGTTAATATACATTTGTGTTATTTTCCATTTTTGCAAAGGCCATTATCTGTAATTCTATGAGATTTTCCTGGTGCTCGAGTCTTGCCATGAAAGAAAATAGTTGCATACAAAATTGTTGGAGGATTACATGTGAAGTTACAATATCTATTGTTTTTTTGTTGTAATAAAGCATATGTATGCAGCCTACATTTATAGACCATGTATGGTCAGATGTGCGGATATGACATGACATGTTATTTCTCCTCTACATCGACTGGTGTGCACACGATACGATTTGTGTTGTGCTTGAGATATGATATGTGCAACAAAGATTCTTCAAGATTATATTTTCATGTCTAGAAGCATGTCTAGGTAGTTTGCCACGGAAAACTGAGAACTTGTATCGTGGGCACAACAGTCTGTGTAGAGGATAAAGCACATGGTTAAAGGGCATATCTGGATGAATTGCCAGGGAAAACCAAAAATCGTTTAGCTGCGGCCATGCAATTGCATGATATTTTATGCCTTGTAATATATTTTGGCCAGGGAAAAAAAAGCTAGACGTTTACAACCATGGATAGAGAAGCACAAAGGTTCATGTTTCTACCTTTGTAAACTGTTCATTGAGTCAATTTTGTTGTATCTACATATTGCTTGTTCTCCAATGAATACCAGCTTCCATTGATGTTCATTGAATTTTGTGGGTTCCCACATTGAAACAAACAAAGTAGCTGGAGAAAAGGAGGGAGTCTTGACTGCATCAACTAAAGAGGATATAGAAAAGTGCATGCTTGTACTGTTGTTTCATATTGCGTTGTTTTGTATTTAATTTATGGTCTGTATATGTGTTAAACTAATTGTGTGCCTTCCTACATGGTAAGTTATCTTGGTTACATACGTTCCTTCCTGCATACTAAGCTAGTTTATGTCTGTTGTGTTTGTGCTGCATTGTTGCATTTAAAGAAACATAATCGTTGGACAGGACAAAGGACTCTTTGGCGGGTAAATAGACATTTTTCTTTTTCTTTTAGATGTCTTTTTTCATACTAACTTGCCTTCGTCTTGATTGCATCTTCGACGTTGCTATCTTGGAAAAAACAGGTTGCTTGGACAAGGAGATGAATTCTTCTGTGCAACAGTAGAGGGTTCTGTGGTACAATCTTCTAAAAGGTATATCAAGTGTGCCGGTAAATTAAATATACAAACCAGGTGGGAGCATATAATATTAGACTTGAAAACGATGAATTCATAGTAATGGGCCTTTCTGCGCTCCCTGTTTCTACTTTTTCCATTTTCTATTATCCCTTTTGTTTTCTAATTCATCTTCTTAGTGTGGTTTCCGAAAATTCCCTTGTGCACCGGTTGGCGGACTAATGGATTAACATATGTGGTCCTACTTCTACCTTATTCCATAGTTACCCACTTTATCGATTGCGGCTGCCAAGTTGGCAGGTTGAAGATTGCTCCCCTGGCTTCCGGGGGTCTGCGATATACAGATTGGCCATGGTGACCCGCAGTCACGCCCTGTTTATTGTTAAACATTTCTCCAGTTAAAAAATTAAGATGCATACAGTTTTATGGTTATTTGGTCCTTCCGATGGACAATATACAATGCATATATTTGTTTAGTCATGATGTTCATCTGCACATGCTTTCATCAGAAAAATTTGGACTAGTGAGACGACCATGAGCAGTCAGTCATCCCAAACATTGGCAGACCAACAAGGCGAAAGGTAAAGATGCATACGTTGTGCTCTTACTATGTTTACTAAACAAATTTACTGGGTTATATATTCATCTATGGCATGGAGGATATGATGATTCCATTTGCAATACATGGTTTCCAACTCGCAAGAAGTATCAACAAGTACAAGTGAAATGTCGAACATGCTGCATGTTCTGTAGACCAAGAGGTGTGGTTGCGAAACTGTGGCTCCATAGTTCATCAATACTATTTGTGTACTTATAGCACACTACCATTCAATTTATCTTTCCTGTTCAAAAAATGTCATCAGGTCTAGAGTTGTGACATCCAAAGTACTGTCAATAGAGGGCTTGAACAACTGCCAAACTGGACAACTACTCGTCGGAGACATAATGGTTGTCTATACCACCTACTTGGACAAGGAAAACAAAAGTAGACACATTATGCGTGCTGATATGACAGACAAGGATGCCATGATGACAATCACACTGATTGTTTCTCCACAACTTGTCCAAAAACATGCAGAAAAGATATTGCCACGTAATGGGATATCCATTACAAATTTTAATGTATTGCCCAAAACAGTATATGATCGTGGTGATTGCGATCAAATTATTTTGCTCAATGAAACAAGCATTGTGGAAAAAAACTCCTGTTATTTGTTTAGAATATCTCTTCCTCTCGGACTCGACTATTAGGCAGCTTGCACATAACACTGATATTTACCCAATCAGAACAATTGGGGCTGCTATGACACTGGCGAGAAAATTTGGGTCACAACACATTCTCCATATAAAGGATGGAGAGTCGGACAATGACAAGGAAATGGTGCCGCTTTTCATATTTAGTTTTGTTCTTAACTTCCGCGTCTGCATATTTGTCAGATAAGTTACACAAATATTGCAATGTTCCATGTTGTAGCTACAATTGTTCGATGCGTATTCAGATTTGTTTTTGTCAATGGAACAACGATTGCATAGAGGGCAGATTCCACTTATGTTGTTCAAAAATATAACAAAGAAGAAGGATTCTAGAGAAAGGATCTTTCAGACAACCCAGGTAACGTTTGTAACAGAGTTGAGAGCATACATAGTAGAGGATCTGGAGAAACTAGCTAGCTCTACAATTGTTGTGCGTATACATCCACAAAATCATCCTCACTTTGCTTATAGAAATAGTCTTCAACAAATTTATGCACCTGTGTACTTTTTATTTTTTGTTTTAAAGGGGAGGGGGGGATGCAGTTGTGTATTATATTGTTCAATGTATTAATACCTTTGCTCACGTTGCTAGGTTGAAGGTATTTTAGTTGCATCCAATGTGTACTCGACCCCCTTTGAGCCTGTATGTGCAAAATGTCATTCCGCTTCTTCTGCCTCCGCTTTGATAAGTGATGATACGATTGATTGTCTACAATGCGGTGAAAAATGTCCATATATTTATGGACATTGCATCAATGGTGTTATCCAAACCGTGGGCAACACAATTGTGCAATGTTCAGTTAGGCAGCCTCTGTTACAAAATGTGCTTCGTGAATTGGCAGAGTTGTCGTATGAAACATATCTACAGAAAAAGACAACCAATGTCTATATGTTGCGACAACTTCGGATACAGAGAAAATTCACCTTAAATGAGGACAATGCAATTTTGCATATCGATTGAAGAAGGGAAAAAAAAAATTAAATCAAACTTTGGGAGGAAATGAAAATACCTCATGTCTCTCTGTAATATTTGTTCAACATCCAGATGAATGTTCGTTTCAAGAGAAAAGGAATGCGCCGACGTCTTTTCTTTGTATATCAAATTGTTTGGTGCAAAGGTCGATGGGTTCTGCTCAATGGAACCTTCTGGGAACTTTCTTCTAGGATGTTTAAAGTATGGTTGGTTCTTGGTTATCTGGTTTGTCTATCAATTTGTATACCGTGAAACTCCAGCTCTTCTTTGGAGGACAAAAAACAATATAATTGATTTTTTTTGGCTAGATGGCACGCAAACCCGCCTGATAATTTCTATGGCGCTGTGACACAAATGTACTATGTGACTTGTTTTGGCAAATTTCCTTGATCGATGAAATTGGTCAAATTATTTTTGTGAAATAATTTCAAATCAACGAATATATAGTGTGTGAAGTGCAACTGTCCTATCATACCAACAAGAGGCTCTTAAAATTAAAATTGATCGTTGTTTTCGCAATTTTTTCTTATTCGATGAACTTGGTAAAATTAATATCCTGGAATAATTTGAAATCAACGAATATATACTGTGAGGAGTGAAATTGTGCTATCATATGAACAAGAGGGCCTTAAACTTCAAATTGGTCCTTGTTATGCTTGTGGTGATAGAATTTTACAAAAAAATTCTTTTGTTCCCTTCATTTTTTTAAAAATAAGCGATTTAACATCCTTTAATAATTTAATGTAATTCACTTGTACAATAACAATAGTTAATATTAATATTTTAGTATCTGAAAATAATGTTTTTAGCTGAAGTTAGATAGGATGAGCATTGCTAGACAATTGCAATCTTGAACCCTCTAGACGTGGAATCCGCAAGTCCACCTGTCAATTTGTATACCGCGGAAGTCGGGTGATATTTGTAGGACACCGGACAAAAGAGGTTCAAATTTCAGCCCGCCAGGCCGAGAACCCGCAATCCAAAAAGTGCCCAAGTATGGAGCGAGGGATTCACATATGCTCTATAAAATCTCTTGTCCATACTTTCTAAAAGTACATGTTTACTATGTATTGCTCATTTGTCGAAAAACTTTTATATCAGTTGCCCGACCAGATTGTACAAACTTTCTCGTTTAATTAAATTTTGCAAGAGCAAAAATTATTATTAATAATTTAGTATTGAAAATCATGTTTTTAGATATGTTATATAGTTGACAGGTATTAGTATCTGTAAACAATGGCAAACTTGAACCCGCCAACCCTCAAGTCCATCTGTCAATCCATATATCGCAGAACTCCGAGGGCTATTCGGAGGACAAGGAACAATGAAAACTGCAAAGTTCAGCCACACAGCCCACAGGTCAGTATATCATATGTTGTATAAAATCTCATTCCATACTTTATATAGAAATTGTCCACAAGTCCACGTGTGAATTTGTATATCGCGGAACTGTAGGTGCTATTTGTAGGACATAGAACAATAGATACTTATTTTTCAACTCACCAAGCCGCGAACCTGCGATCAAATGAAATGTTCAGCCAAGCAACCCATAGGTCCTCCTGTAAATTTTTATACCGCGGAAATATAGGTGCTATTTGTAGGACACAGAAAAATAAAGACTCTTTTTTCAGCCCGCGAGGCCACCAACCCGCAATAAAAAAAATGTCTAAGTATGGAATGACTCTTTTTTATATTGCTCGTTTGTGGAAATACTTTTATATCACTCGGTCGACTAGATTGTGCAAACTTTCTCGTATAATTAAATTCTGCAATATAAATATTTAACAGTAATAATTTAGCACAGGTTGGGTTCTGAATTTGTATATCGTGGAATTGTCAGTGCTATTTGTAGAGCGCGGAATAATAGATGCCCAATTTTTTGCTCGCCAACCCGAGAACCCCCGATCCAAAAAAGTGGCTAATTCTGGAATTAATACGGAATCGCTAAGGACAAACAAAATGCAATGTTGAACCAACCAACCCGCAAGTCTGCCTATCAATTTGTATATCATGGAAGTGTAGGTGCTATTTGTAGGACACGGAACAATAGAGGCTCAATTTTCAGCTCACTAGGCCGAGAACCATCGGCCCTTCACGTGCCCTGGGTATATCTTCACCTGACCGCTTTTCATACTTTGGTATTTTTTGGAATCGGTTTTTCCATTGTTGTTGCCTTCGTACTTGTTTCCAGATATGCAATAATTAAGCTTTAATGCTAGTAGCCATCCTGCAGCAACCGTTAAAACTGTCATTAATGTGAGGAAGTCTGGAGAATATTTGTCATTAGTACAAATTAAACTAAGATTTTCCCATGAGCATGTTATCCTTTCCAAGTATTCATTTCAAAGGCCACGCAATATTTTTTTTTGTGCACCGACGGGTTGGTTCTTTTAAGAAATTTCCGATTCTTAATCTCTTTTCGCAGTCACTGCCACATTCACACTTTTTTCTAATTGTGCAGTTAGTGAGTTGTGATGGTCACAACTCATTCTGCACGAACCCTGGAAATTGTCATTGATCAGCAAAAGGCCCGAGGAGATATTTAATTGATACACATTAAACCATAATTTGCAGAGGCTTATATTATCCCTCCCCAATTTTCATTTCAAACATCATCTCGACCAAACATAAATTCTAAATAACTTCTAGTAGCAGTTCTCTCCACACACAGTAAACACATTGGGGCATAATGGCCAGAAGTTCCACTATTCCAGGGCATATTCTTACTATTCATCTCCCTCTGCCCAGGAGCAAAAAAGGAGATGGTCCCTTGGTACACCGAGAGACATATTTCAAGCCAAAAAATTCCATCGCAACCCTGGCTGGTCAGAGAACCTGCCCAGTTGCAGTCATTGATATCGCAGAAGTTGATGCCATGAATTTCGAGTTGGAAGAAGATGATATGATGGACAATGATACGACAATGGATGATGTAAATGCAGAGAATCTTCCCACTCCTGTGCCTAAATTGAAATCAACCATAACGAACGGACGTTCCCGGCTAGGTGATCGTAGTCATGACAACACCAAAAGGAGATTCAGAAAAGAAATTGACGGTGAACGCAACAACCACTTTGCACCGCGAAAGTAGGAATTCTAGAGTTCCAAATTAGTCCGTTCTAGGCTGAAGAGTTTCAGTGTAAAGCAATGATATGTTGATGCTCCTAGAGATATATTTCAAGCCAAAAAGATATTGTTTAACATTTTTGGGCATCAGGTCCAAAACGCTGGCTCCTGCCATGCATTTTCCTACTAGTCATCTCCTTCTGCCCAAAATGGACTAATTTGGGCCTCTGCAATTGCACATGCAAGCTGTGCTATTGAATTTTTTTGGACTATGCAGAGGCGGTTTTAGCTAAGGGCTATTCCACTTTCCCTGCAACTATTTTCGTCTTCTTTCTGAGGAAAATCTTCTGAAAAATATCAATTTCAACAGAGGATGATTCATCGACGAGAAAACTCCAAGGATCTTGCATATTGCAAAACCCATGCCCATGTTTGTCATAGATACCTTCAATGTTTTGGCCCAAAGAACTTGGTCCAATTTCTAAGCATAGATATACAGTACTTGGTGTTTTTCTTATTTTTTTTATTTTAAATGGATTTGCTATTAAAAAAAATTGGCTTGCACTTTTCGTTGTTGCCTCTTTTCTGGGTTTAATGCATGTTATAATTGGCATGGTTCGATGCTCTTGTACTTCTTCGATCTTGTGTTTACTAATACCAATTTACAATGTTGTAGCAAAATCATTATTCTTGTTTCTAGACATGCAATCATTAAGTTTTAATGCTATTGAGTTAATATGTTGCACTGATGGTAGAATGTATCAAAAACACAGTTACATGCACACGTTCCAATAAAATCTAATCTTCCACAAAGAATTTGTTGGCAATTAGTAGAAAAGGAAATTTAGTGGTTAAGTTGATATGTTACAGTCATGGAATAATGTATCAAGAACATAGCTACAGGCATACGTTGCAATAAAATGTAATATTCAACAACCCATTTACTGACAATTAGTAGATCATGGTTTTGCAACAATGGCACTTCTTTGAAACCGATTCGCGCTTACGAAAACTGCCTTCCGCCTCTTTATTTTTCCACTCTTTTATTCCCTCTAGTTTCTCTTCCTGGTTACTTAATCATTTTTTTCCCGACAATGCGTTGCTCCGTAGTGTCGTGGATTCACACGTTTTCATTTCCAACGAATGCTTCCCCTTTCTTTAAATTGACCGTCTACTTTTCCCTGTCCCACAACTGGCACCCAGAGTTCCGCCATATACAAATTGACAGGGGGACTTGCGTGTTGGTTGGGTCAACATTGCAATTCTACTTTTCTGTGACCTCCAAATAGCATTCAGTGCTCCAGTATATACAAATTGACAGATATTCAAAATTGCAACCGTTCTTAGATCATACACTTTTCCGTATTATGATCCACCTATCATCCCTTTTCTGTGCTACACATTTTTGCACTGAAAACTTTCAAGAAATACAATTTAACGGTCGAGTCCTCACATATTTAGTGGAACTATTGTCACCCCATTTTGAAGCCCGTCTGTTCGCTTTCCATACTTCTCCATTTGTTCGAATTTCTTTAGAAAATCGTCGATTTGGCGGGTTGAAGACATATTCAGTTCGTAGTCGTTGTTTCCTATATCCGCTCTCCTTTGCAATTAGCAGTTGGCAATTATATATAAGATCTTATTTCCAAGTATGCAATTAGCAATTTCCCTATTCCATACTTAGCCACTTTGGCAGAATTCCGCAAATATACAAACCGGTCACTCAATTGCCCCATCATGATCTCTTATATTTTACACATTTTGCACTCAAAAATTCCGAAACATGAAATTTCATCGTGCAACACTCGGTTGTCCTGGCTATCCCTGTAACCCTTTTTTGAATATCGTCCGACCACTTTTTAGAGCTTGCCATTCTTTCTTTGCTCTTCGCCCTCTCTTTCACCTTCGCACTTGTCTATAATAAAAGAAAATAAAAAGTTATAGTTATATATATATATATATATATATATATATATACACACACACACATACATATCTTGTTTCTAAATATGGAATTAATGGAATTTAATTCTAACAATTCATCATGCAGAAACCATATATATTTTATTTGATGGGAAAAAGGCCCGAGGACATCTCGTATTCATGTGCATTAAACCAAAATTTGCGGGCGGATTATATTATCCCTTGCGAGTTTTCATTTCAAAATCATGAAATCATGTTCACACGGTGTGCCCTTCGCACGTTCATGAAACCTCCATTCCTTAATTGCTCTTCGCCATACCCGCCACGTTCACATTTCTAAATATGCAATAAATAAATCTTACTACTAACAGTTCATCATGGACCACCAATACAGGCTATCATTAATCAGCGAAAGGCTCGAGGATCTTTCCTATTCACAAGCATTTTCCCAAGATTTAGCAAAACGTTGCATTATTCCCTCTAACAATTCATTTAAACCATCATCTGCAGCAAAGCAACCTTCTCATAAACCTATGGCATCAACTCAGCACCAGTTCTGTGGAGATACAATGAACACCTTCGGGCGTGAGGACCAGAACTTCCACTGGTCTGGGGCATTTTCTTATTACTCAACCCCTACCGCAAAGAACCAACTAATTTGGACCTCCGAGATTTCTCATGCAGGCTGTGTCCCTAAGGTTTTTGACTGTAAGGACCTAGTCTCTTGGTGCGCCGATAAATTTATTGCAGAGCAAAGAATTATTCCACTGCACGACGACTCTTTTGTTTCTTTGTCACCTCAGGTCTTCCGCTAGATGATGAAATTGCTCGAGCCAACATTGACATTCAAAGGAGAAGATTGCAAACAGTTCCTAACAAAGTATAATAATAGATTGAACCCCTTGCCCCATTTTTTGGAAAGCCAAATCTAGTCCCTGAAGATATTACAAGTATGCAAGTTAGTTCATTTAGAAATCCATTTCATGAAATTGCCTGGTTGTTTACAAGAATAACGACACAGGAGTCCACAAGTACTATTTCCCACATGGCTCTTTATATTTTGTATTTCACAGTCAACGAACAAGCCCTTTTTGATTGGGGTAGGTTAATTTCCCATGAAATCTCTTCCCAATTTTCAAGCTACAAAAGGGAAAATAAATTTTATATGTCGTCCTATTTATTTTTTGCAATAGCATATTCCTGTCAATTTGCGCAACTGTCTCTGTCCAAAAAAGTCAACTGCGAATTCCACCCAGTAACGTTCTGGTACCAGGCCTTGTGGAAGCACAAGGATTCCCATTGTTTTTATGAGGTTTTTAATGGCTTCCTGTGTGTTTTCAAAGTTTTGGTGTTAGGATAAAATGCTCCCTGCATATCTGAACAGGAAACTAGTTTTTGGACAATAAGGGGACACTCCAACATTTGGGTAATTACACTGTCATAAGAATATTTGTCTCTACAGAACAACCCGCTCTCCTTCCATTTCACGTTACAGACATAATTTTTATTGCAGAAGTAGCACATCAATATAGCTACTGGTTCCATTTGTTCCAAAGGAAGAAAAAAAAGAAATTCATTCCTCTGCCTTGGAAAATAGGGGAGTTCGTCTTGAAAAACGTCAACAAAATTGACGATTTCGTAGCACATTTTAGCATCTCCAACCTCAGATATGTTTAAGACATAAGAGGATTTGACCTCTATGATATTTTTAGACAACATTTACAATCACTTGGCCTCGTGTTTATGGATAAATTCGTGAGTGCGGACACAGACCAATCTCCCCAGATCCACCTGGATCTGGAACAAACCGTGACAGAATACTACTCTTTTCGTAGATCTAGATATTGAATGAACTAAGAGAAATGGATGGTGGACATACCTTATGAACGCTCTCCTTTAATCTCTGTTGTTCCTTGCTCTGCTCCGATGCTCTTGTGTCGTTCCAATCACAACAACACAAACCAATCACAGCAAA
>ML788746.1:164531-179196 GCA_009831015.1 Picea engelmannii | reverse complement strand
CCTGTGATCCAAAAACTGCCTAAGTATGGAATGAGGGATCCACATATGTTGTATAAAATCTCATTCCATACTTTATATAGAAACTATCCACAAGTCCGCATGTGAATTTGTATATCACGGAACTGTAGGTGCTATTTGTAGGACACATAACAATATATACTTAATTTTCAGCCCGCCAGGCCGCGAACCCACGATCAAATGAAATGTTCAGCCAAGCAGCACGTAGGTCCTCCTGTCAATTTGTATACCGCAGAAATCTGGGTGCTATTTGTAGGACACAGAACAATAGAGACTCTTTTTTCAGCCCGCTAGGCCACCAACCCACGATAAAAAAAGTGCCCAAGTATGGAATGACTCTTTTTTATATTGCTCGTTTGTGGAAATACTTTTATATCACTTGACCGACCAGATTGTGCAAACTTTCTCGTATAATTAAATTTTGCAATATAAATATTTAACAGTAATAATTTAGCGCAGGTCAGGTTTTGAATTTGTATATCGTGGAATTGTTAGTTCTATTTGTAGAGCGCGAAATAATAGATGCCCATTTTTTTTCCCGCCAGCCTGAGAACCCCCGATCCAAAAAAGTGGCTAATTATGGAATTAATATGGAATCGCTAAGGACAAAAAAAATGCAATGTTGAACCAACCAACCCACAAGTACGCCTGTCAATTTGTATATCGCGGAAGTGTAGGTGCTATTTGTAGGACACGGAACAATAGAGGCTCAATTTTCAGCCCGCTAGGCCGAGAACCATCGGCCCTTCATGTGCCCTGGGTATATCTTCACCTGATCACTTTTCATACTTTGGTATTTCTTGGAATCGGTTTTTCCATTGCTACTGCCTTCGTACTTGTTTCCAGATATGCAATAATTAATCTTTAATGCTAGTACCCATCCTGGAGCAACCATTAAAACTGTCATTAATGTGCGGAAGTTCGGAGAAGATTTGTCATTAGTACGAATTAAACTAAGATTTGCCCACGAGCATCTTATCCTTTCCAAGTATTCATTTCAAAGGCCACGCAATATTTTTCTTTGTGCGCCGACGGGTTGGTGCTTTTAAGAAATTTCTGATTCTTAATCTCTTTTCGCCGTCACCACCACGTTCTCACTTTTTTCTAATTGTGCAGTTAGTGAGCTCTGATGGTCATAGTTCATTCCGCACGAACCCTAAAAATTGTCATTGATCAGCGAAAGGCCTGAGGAGATATTTCATTGATACGCATTAAACCATAATTTGCAGAGGCTTATATTATCCCTCCCTGATTTTCATTTCAAACATCGTCTTGACCAAACATAAATTCTAAATAACTTCTGGCAGCAATTCTCTCCACATAGAGTAAACACATTGGGGCATAATGGCCAGAGGTTCCACTATTCCAGGGCATATTCTTACTATTCATCTCCCTCCGCCCAGGAGCAAAAACGAAGATGGTCCCTTGGTACATCGAAAGATATATTTCAAGCCAAAAAATTCCATCACAACCCTGGATGGTCAGAGAACTTGCCCAGTTGCAGTCATTGATATCGCAGAAGTTGATGCCATGAATTTTGAGTTGGAAGAAGATGATATGATGGACGATGATACGACAATGGATGATGGAAATGCAGAGAATCTTCCCACTCCTGCGCCTAAATTGAAATCAACCATAACGAACGGACCTTCCTGGCTCGGTGATCGCAGTCATGACAACACCAAAAGGAGTTTCAAAAACGAAATTGATGGTGAATGCAACAACCACTTTGCACCGCGAAAGTAGGAATTCCATAGTTCCAAATTAGTCCATTCTGGGCTGAAGAGTTTCAGTGTAAAGAAATGATATGTTGATGCTCCCAGAGATATATTTCAAGCCAAACAAATATTGTTTAACATTTTCAGGCATCAGGTCCAAAACTCTCGCTCCTACCACGCATTTTCCTACTAGTCATCTCCTTCTGCCCAGAATAGACTAATTTGGGCCTCTGCAATTGCATGTGCAAGCTGTGCTACTGAATGTTTTTGGACTATGCAGAGGCAATTTCAACTAAGGGCTATTCTACTTGCCCTGCAACCATTTTCGTCTTCATTATGAGGAAAAGCTTCTGAAAAATATCAATTTCAGCAGAGGATGATTCATCGATGAGAAAACTCCAAGGATATTGCATATTACAGAACCCATGCCTATGTTTGTCGCAGATACCTTCAATGTTTTGGCCTGAAGAACTGGGTCCAATTTCTAAGCATAGATGTATAGTACTCGGTGTTTTTCTTATTTTTTTATTTTAAATGGATTTGCTATTAAAAAAAAATTGGCTTGCACTCTTCGTTGATGCCTCTTTTTTGGGTTTAATGCATGTTCTAATTGGCATGGTTCAGTGCTCTCGTACTTCTTCAATCTTGTGTTTACTAATACCAATGTACAATGTTGCAGCAAAATCATTATTCTTGTTTCTAGACATGCAATTATTAAGTTTTAATGCTATTGAATTAATATGTTGCACTGATGGTAGAATGTATCAAGAACACAGTTACACACACACATTCCAATAAAATCTAATCTTCCACAAAGCATTTGTTGGCAATTAGTAGAAAAGGAAATTTAGTGGTTAAGTTGATATGTTACAGTCATGGAATAATGTATCAAGAACATAGTTGCAAGCATACGTTGCAATAAAATGTAATCTTCAACAACTCATTTGATGACAATTAGTAGATCATGGTTTTGCAACGATGACGCTTCTTTGAAACCAATTCGTGCTTACGAAAACTGCCTTCCACCTCTCTATTTTCCCACTCTTTTATTCCCTCTAGTTTCTCTTGCTAGTTACTTAATCGTTTTTTTCCCGACAATGCGTTGCTTCGTAGTGTCACGGATTCATGCATTTGTGTTTCCAACAACCGCTTCCCCTTTCTTTAAATTGACCGTCTACTGTTCCCTGTCCCACAACTGGCACCCAGAGTTCTGCCATATACAAATTGATAGGCAGACTTGCACATTGGTCAGGTCAACATTGCAATTCTACTTTTTCGTGACCTCCAAATAGCATTCGGTGCTCTGGTATATACAAATCGACAGATATTCAAAATTGCAACCATTCTTAGATCATATGCTTTTCTGTATTACGGTCCACCTATCATGCCTTTTTTTGTGTTGCACATTTTTACACTGATTTTTTTTGAGAAATACAATTTAACCGTCGGGTCCTCGCATATTTAGTAGAACTATTGTCACCCCATTTTGAAGCCCGTCTGTTCGCTTTCCATACTTCGCCATTTGTTCAAATTTCTTTGGCGAATCATCGGTTTGGCAGGTTGAAGAAATATTCAGTTCGTAGTCGTTGTTTTCTGTATCCGCGCCCCTTTGCAATTAGCAGTTGGCAATTATATATAAGATCTTATTGCCACATATGAAATTAGCAATTTCCCTATTCCATACTTAGCCACTTTGGAAAAATTCTACAAATATACAAACCGATCACTCAACTGCCCCATCATGATCTCTTCCATTTTACACATTTTGCACTCAAAAATTCCGAAACATGAAATTTCATCGTGCAACACTCGGCTATCCTGACTATCCCCGTAACCCTTTTTTGAATCCCGTCCGACCTCTTTTCAAAGCTTTCCATTCTTTCCTTGCTCTCTGCCCTCTCTATCACCTTTGCACTTGTCTATAATAAAAGAAAATAAAAAGTTATATATATATATATATATATATCTTGTTTCTAAATATGGAATTAATGGAATTTAATTCTAACAATTCATCATGTAGAAACCGTATATATTGTCTTTGATGGGCAAAAGGCTCGAGGACATATGGTATTCATGCTCATTAAACCAAAATTTGCAGGCGGATTATATTATCCCTTGCGAGTGTTCATTTCAAAATCATGAAATCCCGTTCACATGGTGTGCCCTTTGCACGTTCACGAAACCTCCATTCCTTAATTTCTCTTCGTCGTACCCGCCACGTTTTCATTTCTAAATATGAAATAAATAAATCTTATTGCTAACAGTTCATCATGCACCACCAATACAGGTTATCATTAATCAACGAAAGGCTCAAGGATCTTTCCCATTCACAAGCATTTAACCAATATTTAGCAAAACGTTACATTATTCCCTTTAACAATTCATTTAAACCATCATCTGCAGCAAAGCAACCTTCTCATAAACCTATGGCATTAGCTCAGCACTAGTTCTATGGAGATACAATGAACACCTTTGGGCGCGAGGACCAGAACTTCCACTGGTCCAGGGCATTTTCTTATTACTCAACCCCTACCGCAGAGAACCAAGTAATTTGGACCTCCAGGATTGCTCATGCAGGTTGTGTCCCTGAGGTTTTTGACTGTAAGGACCTGGTCTCTTGGTGCGCCGATAAATTTATTGCAGAGCAAAGAATTATTCCACTACACGACGACTCTTCTGTTTCTTTGTCACCTCAGGTCTTCCACCAGATGTTGAAATTGCCCGAGCCGACATTGGAATTCAAAGGAGAAGATTGCAAACAGTTCCTAGCAAAGCATAATAACTGATTGGACCTCTTACCCCATATTTTGGAAAGTCTGAATCTAGTTCCTGAAGATATTACAAGTATGCAGGTTAGTTCATTTAGAAATCCATTTCGGGAAATTGCCTGGCTGTTTACAAGAATAATGGGACAGGAGTCCACAGGTACTGTTTCCCGCATGTCTCTTTATATTTTGTATTTCAAAGTCAACGAGCAAGCCCTTTTTTATTGGGGCAGGCTAATTTCCCATGAAATCTCTTCCCAATTTTCAATCTACAAAAGGGAAAAGAAATTTTATATGTCATCCTATTTAGTTTTTGCAATAGCACATTCCTGTCAATTTTCGCAACTGTCTCTGTCCAAAAAATTCAACTGCGAATTCCACCCAGTAACGTTCTGGTACCAGGCCTTATGGAAGCACAAGGTTTCCCACTATTTTTATGAGGTTTTTAATGGCTTCCTATTTGTTTTCAAAGTTTTGGTGTTAGGAGAAAATGCTCCCTGCATATCTGAACATGCAACTAGTTTTTTGGACAATAAGGGGACACTCCAACATTTGGATAATTATACTATCATAAGAATTTTTGGCTCTATGGAACAACCTGCTCTCCTTCCATTTCACGTTACGGACATAATTTTTATTACAGAAGTAGCACGTCAATATAGCTATTGGTTCCATCTGTTCCAAAGGAAGAAAAAAAAGCAGTTCATTCCTCTGCCTTGGAAAATAGGGGAGTTTGTCTTGAAAAACGTCAACAAAATTGACGATTTCGCAGCACATTTTAGCATCTCCAACCTTAGATATGTTGAAGACATAAGAGGATTCGACCCCTATGATATTTTTAAACAACATTTACAATCACTTGGTCTTGACGATTGTTTTGTAAATAAACACCTGCCTAAAAACAGAGATAGTGATGGTCCCACCTTTGATACCAGCGACGTAGAGACAATGCAAAGCTGCACTAAATTGTATATGCAACAGGGGAAAGGCCCTAGTGACAAGAGTGTTCAATCCACAAATACCACTCCAAAAAGTACAACATCTCGGAGCATCGCTCCAACGGACCATCACAACAACAAAGAAACCCAGAGTTCTTCAAACAGAGGAGGAGATAAAGACCCTCCTCACTCTAAAATTGATAGTTCTGACAAGCTTCCAGTAGAGAAGAAGAGAAAAAAAATGTGGGTCAGGTAGAAGAGTCGGAAATTCAGAGTCAGAACATGGAATTTGACATTGATATGGATGCCATGTTCCCCTTCCTTCATCAACCCCAAGATGACATCCACCATAGCCATCCAATGGGCATATCTGTTACCAAAAATTTTGACGAAAATGAATCCTTCATGTTCTAGAGCGTTGTTTTTGATAGACGAAACAAAAGATTGATATTTGAGAAAAAAAATGTTAAAATATCAAAGGCAAATCTCGTTCAGAGGTTGACGTTGCCAACATGCGGCCGTCCCAAATATGTCAACTTCACATCGCGACCGGAGAAGCACTCCATGATTCCATTAGATGCATCGAGACCCAGAATGACAAACTGAAGGACCGAGTCAAGGAATTGGAAGACGCTTTCATTCCTATGCCATTGCTTGTCGATCCTTTGGAAATAGCCATGCTTGGCACCCCTTCACCCAATGTAAAAGCATCCTCCACCCTGCTCGCATCCTGTAAAGGATATGTGGAGAAAAAATATCAAAAAAAGAATGGAATTGGTTACCCAGGCATGGAAAAGATCACAAACCATCGCTTCCCTTGGAACCAGGGCACATACCTTGCTCAAGATTTTGAAAGCTGAATTAAAAGATGAAGAAAATTTATTTTTAAAAATGGTCATCCCTTTTGGCAAGATTGTCAACAATATGACAGAAACAAAAATAAGAGAAGAAGATCTTCCATCCAAAAACCAGATCGACCAATTGAATGCATGTTGGAAACAAAAAGTAAATAACTTGCGTCTCATTGTTCATTCATGTGAACAAGCCATAGCGAAGAAAGATAAATTATTCACAAAGTTGTCAAATATAGACTTAGCAGGGAAAACCAATGACTTCCAAGACCCCCTCTTAATCGCAAAGTCCTTTCCCTTAACTAGGAAAGAGTTCGATAAACAGGTTGCTATGTTGAATACCTTGTCTCTGGAAAATTTTTATAGCATCCTTCAATTTGATCAAGCTCACGTCCATGACTAGCTAGTCAAATATGCAGTACAGAATGAGGAAATTCATCAGGCTCTCTCTTATCTTTCTATCGACTTCCAAGAATTAGAAAAAGAGGTTTTCAACATCAAAATCCAGAATGATATCAACGTTGCCCCAATGAGAAGCTACATTGAAGAATGGGTCGAAAGGCAATTGAAACAGGCCACCAACGAAAGACAACATGCAGTTCCCGACATTCCAACAGCCGTGGAGAACATCCTTGAAACCACAGTCATCGCTGACATCAATGAAATGACAACTGCAAGCAAATAGCCAAAGTGTTCATATGTACCCTCACTGTAAGTTTAGTCATCACATCTTTCTTTGTTTCTTAGCCAGGTTATTCCACTTTATTAAATACAGATGTATAGGAAAAGACTTATACCTTTCCATTTATTTTCTTTTGCAGCTATTGCACTCTATCTTCTTTCCACAATCTTGTTTCTTGTACATATTTCTCTAATGGTCCGCGAGATCCCCAATCCCAGTCTGCATGACAAACGCATTGAAATTCAGGTTTATATGTAACATACTTTAATTTTTTGGTATATTTCAAAATTTGCAGAAGTATGTAACAAACTTTCATTTTTTTACATACTTGAAATAAAAAATGCATTTAAATTTTTATATGTTACAGACTCTATTCTTATCTTTCTGCATTCTGTATAACAAATGCATTTGTTTTTTAATATGTTATACTTTTATTCTTATCCTTCAACAATCTGTATGGAAAATGCATCTACTCTTTTATATGTTTTTTTTTTGTTTGTTAATGTGGCCGAACCTTTTGGCATTGGGATTAACCAGTGGCTTGAGAAACTGTGACTCAGGGGCATCTAAGCCGTCAAAATCACCCAGGGATCGCACCTGGCCTGAGCCACACCAACCCTTAACGTGGTTTTATTTTTTGTCCCCGCAGGTTTTGAACTGGTGACTTTTCAACACAGAGTGGCTTAACAACACACTCCGTCACCGACTATCTACACCTCGGGGACCTACTCTTTTATATGTTACACACTTTTCTCTTTTTATATATTTCAAAATAAATGGCGTTCAACAATGCAAGCGTCATTTACATATACCCCATGTTCACAAATGCATTTAAATTTTTATATCACTTATCTCCTATTAATTTTATGTCATCATATATTTTTATCTTTCACTAGTCCATATGGAAAATGCATTTAATTTCCAAATTTAATCTTGCACTGTCAACAATTTTTTTACTTTGTTATATACTTTCAAAAAAATTAGGTTTGCTATATACTTTCAAAAATGAGATGTTGTTGTGCTTGTCGACCGTCTTTTACTTTTTCCCTATCTTCCGTGATATACATTTTGCACAACATTTCCCTGATACACATTTTGCACCAAACACTTCGTTTCATTTACAATTCGACCCCATTTTCCACAATTTCCTTTCTAACCTCCTTGGCAGGGACTGTGCTGTCACACAGTCTTGTTTAACTAATTAAACAAATGAATTTTAATCATTTATATACCACAAATATAAACAACTATACAACTTTTTCTCTTGTTCAATAATTAAATAAACGAATTTTATGTGAGATCATCTACCTTAAATAACTAATTAAACAAATGAATTTTAATGCTGAGTATCTCCTTTAAATAATGTTATTTTTCCCGTGGAGGAGAATATGCCATTTTACGAATATAAAAATGTATGTATATGTTTAAAATCTAAATTTAATAATGTTTTGAATATAATAATGTATGTATATGCTAAAAAAACTAAATTTATCAATGTTTTGATAAAAGAAAATATTGCTCAGTTCAGTAGGGTTGGAAATACTTATATGTTGGAGTGAGTTTCCCTAGTACCTTTTTTCGTGCCAGGGCTGGTTTGAAGATCCTGACCTTTCCTCCTCCCATACTTGACCTTCGCCGACTGAAAGTTTGGATGATTAAGTGGAGCCATTGTTATCTTTTATATTTAGGTTTAAATTTTATTTATGATATGTTTGCGTGTTGTGGATGGATTGAGATTGGTAAGATATTAGTAGTTTGACTTTCACTTAAACATTTTAGAGTGAGATGAGATGTTTGCACATATTTTTTGCCTCAAGGGTTAGTCAATCGATTAAAAGGATATTGTCGGTAATCGAACGTCTTGTACAATTTTTCAATTCAATTCCTTTTTCCATAGAAAATTTCACATTATATTTATATTGAAAATATAATATTTTCTCTTTACAGTCGTTACATCAAATGATCCTTTTGTTTTCATGGGCTATTCCAACAAAAATTACACAAAAGTTTTCAAAATCTCTTATAATACTTCCGTCTTCTCCTAAGAGTCCAAAAAAGACATTTGTCAAGATGATAAGTGCATATTAAACATAGACATAGGCTACACATAAGGAGACACCCAATTATATAAAAAAAACCTTGGAGAACACACCCTATAGATAACTAAAACAACTTTAAAAACATAGTAGGGCCCTCATGGCTTCCTTCCCAAAGATTGTAAGCTATGATCCCTGGTTGTTTTTGAAGAGCCTGTTTTGATAATCTATCTACCTCTTGGTTCTCTTCTCTGAAAATATGAGAAAAGAATATAGTCCTGAAGAACTTGAGGAGCTCATAAATCCTATCCTTCCAACAGTCTAAAGTAACAACCTGCAAAGCGCCTTTCTTATTTAGCC
The DNA here is from genome assembly GCA_009831015.1 of Picea engelmannii. Lineage (NCBI taxonomy): Eukaryota > Viridiplantae > Streptophyta > Pinopsida > Pinales > Pinaceae > Picea > Picea engelmannii. The sequence goes on along the minus strand of ML788746.1, from coordinate 169,828 downwards.
AATCAATGGCTATTTTTTAGTCTCCTAGAACAAGAAAATCTGTGATTGAAAGGCGCGATGTCAGGGTTAGAGAGGCCCAAACACCCAAAAGTTCATCCTTAGTATTAGTTCCATGACCACAATTTAAAGTCCATTTATAAGATGAGTGTTCAGTGATCTTTATCACCCCACCTGCACCACTTTGATCTCCTTTTTGATCTCCTTTTGGTTGGGCTGCCCCATCAAACCACCCAATGGTTTTTTCTTTAGGAATTGCAAATGCTGAAATTATGGGGAGATGAACTTTTTCCTTATTCTCGGATCTGCCCAACGCTCCTAAATATATGGTAAACCATATTTTGTATGGAGGGATTCCATGACTCGAAGATGGTCTTGTTTCGTTCTAGCCATAAAAACCAACAAATATAGGTTGGCAAAGTTGGATATGAAAAATTCTGAACATTCCAATTTTCAAAGCACTCGATCACCGATGATCCATTCCACCCTAAAGAAAGAATAAGAGAAAGTTTAATTCTTTCCCAAACTGAAATAGTGAAAAAACAATTTACAAACATATGTTTTACAGATTCCCTCTTACGTTTGCAAATATGGAAGATACTTGGCCCTACCCAACCTTTTTTTTGTAGATTTTTCCAAGTGAGAATTTTATTTTCTACAACAAGCTAGACAAAAAATTTGATTTTTTGTGGACAGTCCCAACACCACAGTTTTTTCCTCCAGCCACCAATTGTATTTTTCCATAGTTTTGAAGCTAGGGCATTATATACATTTTTTACTGTAAGCTTCCCTGAATTATCACCACCTGTCCATTTTAATTCATCCAGCCTATCAAGAAGATGTACCCCTGAACCAATCATATTTCTTCTAAACTTCTCCCATTCTGCAGCTAGATCACCTTCCAACCCCAAATCTACACTGTCTAACCAAATCGAGCAGATCATGCCTTGGCGGAGATATCACCTAGCTTGATATAGGAAATAAACATTTCTTTGATTGAGTGAAAGTACCAGATCTTCATACAAAATAGAATTATTTCCCATGCATAGAATCACATCCTTCCCAACTATTATGGAATGTACCGATCCCGAGCTCCAGGCTAACCAATGTAAGACAAGAGGTAAAGAATTAAGAAGATTTTCCATGTATGGGATCCTTGAGTCGTAACAAAAGAAGCTGATCTCAACCATGTCATCACAGTTCCATGGGGAAGGTACTTATCCTTTATAACCCAGTGCCAAATGTCGTTCTTCATCAAGAATCTCCAAAGTGTATTTGTCACCAGTGCCTTGTAGAGACATAAGATATTTCTCAATCCCCAACCTCCATAATTTTTTGGTCTCGTTAATGTCTCCCATCTACATAAGTGATAACTCTGCTTCTTCTTTCTTCCTGACCTCAAGAAGGAGAAAACCAGTTGGCGGATCTGATTAAGAACTGTAGACAAAATATGAGCCAGAGCCATCCAATAGATTGGTTGACTCTCTAAAACTACTTTTATAAGCATGTATCAATTCCTACAAGGTTAGACACACTAATTTTACATTGTTCACTTTACACTATGTATCATTCTCAAAATGAAAGGAAATGACTTAAAATTTTTGGAGGATTTACTTACAAGGAAAAAAAAAAAAACTTTTAAGAAAAGTATTCTCTTCTAATTTTATGTTTTTACATTTAAAATAAAAATGTTATAATTTCAAAATGTTTGCCATAATATTTTAAGGCACAAACACCTGTAATCCATGGGCTCAATGAAGGGATAAGTCGTTAAATTAACTCTTATTCATATAATTGTTCAAATCATTATACTAATTCGCCAAGAATTTGAATTCTTATTGTGCGCTTTGCTCCTCCCAATTTGATTGTAATAAAAACTTTTCTACAAGCGACGATGTAATCCTCAGTAAAATTGACGTGCATTAAACTTCCATTTAATTCCTCTTGCTAGTGAACCACTCCTACTATCGTAGTTTTCCAACTATGAATCGACTCCAACATACCTACCAAATTCAGAGTGTGGTATATGAGAGCTATAGTGGTGGTCTATGTTTGGGGTGACTCAATTACTTAGATGCATTGGTGGAGAAAAAATATACACTTAGACCTTCCCTCCTAACTAGGAAATGATGGTCCCAAGTGTATTTTATCCCATTCTCCATTTATTCCAGGTTGTTCGGCCATTGCTTACATGCATAGGTAATGTAATGGTACCACGTTATGCACACATAACCTATCTCAAATTTTTGAGGCTTAACTTACCAGTTCTATTACATATAGCTTAGACAACTCAACGGTGGTGTAAATGTACCACATCATGTAAACATAGCCTATACGAAACCTATAAAGCTTACTTAACACTTCTGTAAAGTATAGCTAAAACAACTCAATAGTAACACATTTATTAATGCATTTTGTGAAAATTAATAATATTAATTAAACTCTAATGACTTTGTTGAGTCCTTATACCACTTTGATTGTACTTCTCACATTTTATTTCTCATTTCTAACCTAACAGGTATTGGGTATTGCTTAGCTATGCAACTTTCTTTATATTATTATTCAATAACATAAACTATTTAATAAATTATTTTTATCCGTCTATTTTTAAAACAACTTATATTTTATTTCTTATTTCTAACCTAACATGTATTGCCTAGCTATGCAACTTTCTTTATATTGATGATGATGATGATAATTAACATCCACTAAGACCTAATATTATTCAATTACATAAACTATTTCATAAACTATTTTTATCCATCTATTTTTTAAAATAACTTTATATTAATTAATAAAACTAATTCGTTGACAGAAACTTATGTCAAAATCTCACTTTGTAAAACAAGACATGCTCATCATTGATGCCTTTACTTTCATAAAAGATTTCTAATTATCTGTCTACCAAAGGCTTCATATGCATAAACACACATTGTTGAGAATATGAGGATGGTCGTTGAATGGAAGGTCAAAAAATGCACGGGTGAGAATATGAGGATGGTCGTTGAATGGAAGGTCAAAAAATGCATGGGTGAGAATATGAGGATGGTCGTTGAATGGAAGGTTAAACTTTTATTCAATTGTATGTTTTTTATATTTATTTTTATAATCTGTTTATTATTTATTATTTTTTATGTCTTATAAATTACAGTCTGTCATTGAAAAACGATCGTGTCCAGTCCATATGATCAAAATTCTATATAAACACCAAAATTCACAATCATTTATATACCACAAATACAAAAAACTATACAACGTTTCAAATGATATTTATCATTAAACAAATGAATTTTATGTTAGAGCATCTGCCTTAAATAACTAATTAAACAAATGATTTTTTTTTTTTTTTATATTGGAGCATACACTTTAAATAATATTGTGTTTTAATGGAGAGGAATATGCCATTTTAGCATTTTATGAATATGTAATATAATAATATAATAACATATGTACTTGTTTAAAATCTAAATGTAATAATGTTTTGATAAAATAATGTAATAATGTTTTGATAAAATAAAATATTGATTGTTAGTTTGGATGATTAAGTGGAGTCTTAATTTTTATATTTAGGTTTAAATTTTGTTTATGAAATGTTCACTTCTTGTAGATTGATTGCAATTGGTAACGTATTAATAATCTCACTTTCACTTAAATACTTGAGGGTGAGATGAGATGTTTGCAAACATTTTTTTTGTTTCAAAAATTACTTAATTGATTGTCAAGATATTGTCGCTAATCGCTAATCTCATGTGTTGTGCAATTTCTTGATTCAATTCTCATAGAGTTAGGCACATTAAGTTTACATTGCTAGATTTACACTATATACCACTCTCAAATGGGAGGAAATGCCATCAATTTTTTGTTAAATTTATTTATGAGGCGAAATGAATAAAAAGGAGCTTTGAAGTAAAGTATTATCTTCTCATTTTATTTTTTTACTTTTGAAAATTAAAATGTTACCATTTCAAAATATTTGTTATAATATTTACTTTCCTAACTCTTTAACTCATCAAAATTATGGTGAGTTAGGAATGCTTTTATTAATGTTTTTTTTGCATAATTGTTTTTAAACAAACCAAGGAATTCCTTATCTTTTTAAAAGTTCGATAACTCAAATTTGGTTTTAATGGACTTAAGTCATCATCATCATCATAAATTCATTTTAATTTTAAATTTAATAAATATTAATGAACATAAAAAAATCCACATACATTTTTTTCTATTTTTCATATATATGTTGATCATAATATCACATAAATATTCCTTTATATGTGAATTCAAAACAACATGGAATTCTAATATAATCACAATGAAGAAAATTTAGCTAAGCAAGTTCTTACAACCTTGGTTGTCAAAAGTGTATACAAGACACACATCCCAGATTGTATTAACATGATATGTTGGAGTCCTATGAAAAATTCAAGGAGTTGGTGACTTTATATGTACTTAAAATTTTGATGGTTCTTGAGATTAAGGTGTATGATTTATGGTAACATTATCTTTGTCACCATTGTTGCCTAGTTTATGCAATTAATTGATCAATGATGGTTCTTAAGTACACCTCCTTCCATAAGGCTTCAGTTAATACCAAGTCATAGTTTAGATCCTTTTTCATTAACAAAAAAAATGATTTTTTTTTTTTCTATTTTTGGATGAGTCTCATTTTGTTGTTATAATTTTTTATAGTCCCTAGTTTAACATATGGATATTATCCTTCCTAGTTTAGCATATGTTTCATTGGATGAACTATGAAATCTCATAGCCTTCCCATGTAATTTTAACCCTTGTTTGAATGTATATCTAAGTTATTAGGAAAATTCATCCAATTCGGTTCTTTAACCCTTCCTAAAAGGAGTGTTTCTCTGAGTTGACTTGTTAAAGTATATAAAATAGTTTTTCCCAATTCATTTGGGGAATAGGAAAATTGACAAATTGTCTAATATTAATTTTCCCAATAACTACTTTAGATGCCAAAGCTAGGACCATAAAACCTATGATTATGATTGGCTACATTTGACATGTACTTAGCCACCACCTTAAGATAATGAGTCACAAACACCTTAAATGCATGGGCTCAATGAAGGGATAATTCATTAAATTACCTCTGATTTATTCAACACACCATATTAATTGTTAGAGACGAGCTACAAGTTTTGGAAGATATGTGATCAACCTCCTTGATAAACATTGGGATGCTTAGATCCTTATATTGGTTATGGAATAATAGGCTACATCATGCAATCATATTAAAACTATAAGAGATGAAATCACACAATTTGAATGCATTCATAACTTATACA
>ML788746.1:112625-126946 GCA_009831015.1 Picea engelmannii | reverse complement strand
GAAGCACTACAAAACCTTGAGAAAGTACTTAAACGATGTATACAAGCCCACCTCTCCTTAAGTACAGAAAAATGTCATATGATGATGAGTGAAGGAATAATGCTTGGACATTTTATTTCATCTCAAGGAATCTAGGTGGATCCATCCTCGATACAAGTCATTAAAAATCTTCCAATTCCCAAAACCCAAACAGAGGTAAGAAGTTTTCTAGGATATGCTGGATACTACAGAAGATTTATCAATTTTTTTTCCAAAATAGTTTCTCCCCTGTTTGTGTTACTGATGAAAAATGGCGAATTAAAATGGACTAATTCTTGCCAGGAAGCATTTAATACACTTAAACATCAGTTATCTACAAATCCTATTCTAAGAGGACCTGATTGGACACTTCCCTTTCATATATCCTCTGATGCTCTAGATACAACAATAGGAGCTGTCTTGGGACAAGAAGAAAATCATCTCCCTTATGCTATTTACTTCATTAGCAAGAATATGACTCCTGCTAAACTTAATTATACAGTTACCGAAAAGGAATTCTTAGCAGTTATCTATGCTATTAATAAATTTCGACATTACATCACTGGCTACTCTACTCTTGTCCATACTGATCACTTAGCTATCAAATATCTAATGAACAAACCTATCACCAGATGGTTACTATTATTGCAAGAATTTGATATTACAATTGTAGATAGACCAGGAAAAGAAAATGTAGTTGCTGCTTTCCTTTCTTGGTTAACACCTGATGATGATACCCCAGTAGATGATTCCTTTCCTGATGAATATCTATTTGCAGTATCTGCTCACTCACCATGGTATGCAGACATCGCTAACTACTTGGTTGCAGTGAAGTTACCAGCACACCTATCCCACCGGGAGAAAAGAAGAATCATTCAACAAAGTGCTCGGTATAGCTGGATAAGTGGGTGTCTTTTCCACATAGGACTTGATCAAGAAATCCGAAGGTGCATTAGAGAAGATGGGGTTTATGATCTACTAAAATCTTGTCATCATGGCCCTTGTGGAGGGCATTTTGCTGATAAAAGAACAACACATAAAATTCTCAGGATGGGGTATTATTGGCCCTCACTTTTTAAAGATGCAAAGAAATATGTTCGGGCCTATGATAGCTATCAAAGAATGGGCCAACCTAATCATAGATATGAAATTCCATTAAACCCCTAGATAGTACTCGGACCATTCAAAATATGGGCCTTAGACTTTGTAGGACCCATTAACCCCCCATCCAATCAAAAAGTTTACATAGTGGTCTGCACAGATTATATGACCAAATGGGTGGATGCTAAAGCACTCCATAGAGCGACTGAAGAATTAATTCTAGATTTCCTATTTGAATACATCTTCATCAGATTTGGAGTCCCGAGAGAATTAGTTACAGATGGGGGACCTCCTTTCACTTCTCATGGTTTTAAAGCCACCCTTCAAAAATATCATATTCATCATAGAATGACTACAGCATACCAACCCCAAGCCAATGGATAGATGGAAAGCACAAATAAAGTAATAGAAGCCATTCTCACAAAAACAGTGAAGAAAAACAAAAAGGATTGGTCTCACAAGCTCCCTAAAGCATTATGGGCATACAGAACTACCTGGAGAAATACTACAGGATTCTCTCCCTATGAATTAGTTTATTGAAAAAGTGTCATCTTTCCTGTGGAATTTGAAATCAAAACCTTAAGGACTGCTTTAGCTATCAACCTTGATTTGACCAATGCACAGATAGCCAGGTTGCAGCAGCTTAATGAATTGGATGAAAAAAGACTAGATGCCATTCATCAGACAAATATGATTCAACAACAAAGATCAAAATGGCATGACAAAACTATCAAGCATAAGCAATTCCAAAAAGGAAATTGGGCCCTACTGTATGATTCTCGGTTTAAAGAATTTCAAGGGAAACTACGTACAAGATGGCTTGGACCTTACGAAGTGGACACTGTTTTCCCCAATGGAACAATAAGGCTCCTCACAATCGATGACTCTAAAACACCGTTACTTGTAAATGGTCATCGGTTTCGTCTGTACCAGTGCCCTATTTCCAAAGAAGATTTTAAGGCCACATGTGTGGCAGATTCTCATTACCTCTTTTTAGAGAGGCCTCCTACCCCTCATTGCAATTAATTCTTTTTAAATTAATTTCTTTAGTATTAGATTAGATTTCATTTACTAATAATCCCTGTCAAGAAATAGCATGTTACAATTGATTTTTGCAGATTCTGGATCAAAGAAAAGGCCTACCAAGAAAGGACGATCTTACTTCAAGAAGAGCCAAGCGTCATCTTATGAAACACTACTTCCCTTTTTCCCCATTCCTGAAACACCATTGTTCAACAATTTTTCGCATTTTTCCCCATTGCTGAAACACCACTGTTCAACAATTTTTCACATTTTCCCCATTGCTGAAACACCACTGTTCAACAATTTTTCACATTTTTCCCCATTTCTGAAACACCAATGTTCAACAAATTTTTCTCCATTGCTGAAACACCACTGTTCAACAACTTTTCGCCTTTTTCCCATTGCTGAAACACCACTGTTCCACAACTTTTTGCCTTTTCCTCCATTGTCGAAACACCACTGTTCAACAATTTTTCGCCCTTCTTTCTATTTCTGAAACACCACTACTCAACAACATGTCGCCACTACCGAAACACCACTTCCTTAGCAGTCTTCTGCAACATCACTCTTCAGCAAACATTTCTCTATTATTTCCCTGTTGCTGAAACACCAACTTTTCAGCATTCCCTGTCAATAAGCTCTTGCGCTCTCATACTACATTTTGTCCTTCCACTAAACAAATCCTTGATACAATTTCTCTAAAAAATCAAAAGTATCCGCCATGGCTACTACAGAACTATTATGGACAAGAACTATATTTTGTTTGAAGTACGAATCAAAAGGTAAAGATGAGGCATGTACACTTTATATGTAAATACAATTGAACTATAGTTAATGAGAAGATCCCAACTCATTATTACCACTCATGTAAAATCATTATTCTAGCCGTACTTGAGGGGGGGAAATATCAAAATCTTATACCATCATTTCACACGAACCAACCACCGTCATTCTTTTTTACCATCCTTTCGTTTGTTTCACCACCATTTGCATGCCTTCACCCAAAAAACTCACTCTGCACAAAAGCGGTTACTCGACTCTCTGACGGTGCATTTTACTGAGCTGTTAGCTATGGGAGGCCTTGTTATACGGTATGAACCTACCACGACAACCCTGTTAGAACTATACCCAGAATTCTATCAAATGTTTATGCAGGTAGGATGGCTGGGTTATTTTCAGAGGCTCCAGGGATTTGATCAACAACAGGTTCTTCAATTTGCTCGAAATCTCCAAGAAGATCATTCCATTGTTCAAGGGGTTCGGATTCCAGTTACAGAGGAGGATATAGCACAAGTTTTGGGTCTCCCTACTAACAACATTCGTTGGTTCAGCCGCAAACATATCATCCTTAATGCCTAGTAGCATTTCCTCTTGCCAGGGGAACAAATTGAGACTAAAGGTCGGGGTGTCCGACTTAGCTCGTTGTCGCCTCCTTGGATGAAAGTTGCAGAGTTTGTCAAGCACTACCTTACTTGTGAAGGCCGATACCAGGTAGTCTACCAGTACAATTTTGTCCTGTTGTCTCATTTACAACATGCTAGATTGGTGAACATTCCTTATTATCTGCTCGGATGTCTTAAAAATATGTTGCATTACTGTAAAAAGGCTAAAAAATCCCGCCCTTTCCATCACCCATCACCCTCTCGCTCAACTACTTATCCAAAAGGGTTTTTCTCAACAAAACCCTCCCTTAAACAACCCACCCATAAACCCCCAAGAAGCTGTTGAACATCCTGAAAATCTTCAGGAACAATAACCACAAAACCCTCCAGACCCTTCGGAAGTACCTAACAGTCCGCCTACAGACCCAATCAATCCAATTAACCTTCCTACCATACCAAGCCCACCCCACATCTTACCAGAATCATCCACTCCTACCGTTCATATCCTTAGCGATGATTCTGAACCAGACAACTCTCCCTGCCCCATCACTGAGGAAAAACCCCCACGCAAACGAAAGAAAATTCCTCTTTTTCCACCCTTTCTACAAAGAAAATGAACAAGGACCTCAACAGGAGTAGCCACTACTGCCACTGCCCTAAACCCCCAACCCATCCAGCTAAAACCCCGTACACCTCCACCCTCCCAAATTCTAGAATTTTTACCTATTCCACCCACGGGCACTGAAACACAAGAACCAGAGGCCCAGTGTGCTACGACATCATCCTTTTCAAATCAAGTAGCTGAAACACAAGAACCAGCTACTCATCAAGTAGCTGAAACACAAGAACCAACTACTCATCAAGTAGCTGAAACACAAGAACAAACTACTCATTCAGTAGCTGAAACACAAGAACCAACTACTCATATAGTAGCTGAAACACAAGAACCAGCTACTCATCAAGTAGCTGAAACACAAGAACCAACTACTCATTCAGTAGCTGAAACACAAGAACCAACTACAACTGAAATAAAAGAACCAACTACTGATATTGCTACCGAGATACAAGAATCAGATGCCCAGGGTGCCGCAACATTACTTTCCCTACATCAAAAAGCTGAAATACAAGAATCAGCTGCTGATCTTGTAGCTACTCCAAAAGAACCAGCTAGTGCGACTGTGACTGTTACAAAAGAACCAGTCACCCCTCTTAATATACCCTTGAAATATCAACAACCAGAACCAACAATGGCCTCTGTCTTACAAGAAAATGAGTTCCTAAGGTCTGAGCTGGAAGCCTACAAGCAAGAGCTAGTCATGGCGAAGGAAGCCTATGAGAAGGAACTTAAATTATACACCCTAGCTCACATAGCGACCATGACAAAGGAAAATACAACAGAGAATCAGTGTAGAGAGTATATGTGCAGTCAATGTGGGGACATCTATTATCAAACAGGCTACAAAGTAATTCAAATTCCAATGCCAAGAGCTTCCCTTGCACCTACAACTTTTGCAGTCAAAGAAGAAAACCCTGTTGTTACACAAGAACCAACAAGACCTTCCAAAATTAAAAATGAACCCTGGCCTACAACAATTGTCAAATCTGAAGCCCCTATTTTTGTTAATAAAGTTGTACAAACATTGCCTATTGATGAATCTCCCCCTCCTAGACAGATCAATACCCACACCTTTGTGGAACAAGCCACTCAGACCCTACCTCAGCCTATCACTTGCGATGTTGAAATGCAAACTCAACCATGGAATGAGCAGACAATAATGGACAAATGGAAAAAAGAGTCTAGTGTTACACAGGACAAAAGCCTGCAGGAGCACAAACTACTCTGGCTAAACCATATCTATTCAAACTGGGAAGCTTTGGAGCAAACACGCCAGGAATATCGTGCCCATAAGAAGCAGAATAAAGAGTTAAAAGACAAATTTCTCTTGATGTTTGACTTGGCAAAAAAATTGTTGGTTGCAAGAAAACCATCCTCCAATTACTCCCTGTTCCTCATGGAACGACTTACATTTTTTTAGATTAACTCAATCAAAGAAGGCAGACCCCATGCAGTGTTAAATCCAATAGATTTTGTTAGAACCTTTGCAAAATCCTCTACTATGGATCAACACCTCCTCTGTGAGGTATATCTTCATAATGAGGCCATCCCTGAGAACCGACAACTTAAGCTTAACCCCCTTGTCGGTGATATCTAGATTCATGCACTCACCTCCTTCCTTAACAATCAGATTATATGGTAGGATGACTTCCTAGCTGCCAAGCATAACGAGGATAACGGCCTTCTCTGGATACGGCCAGAACCACAAAATGTTGCCACCTTTGTTGCAGAGTATTATCGGTTTTTGAAGAAACCAGGGATGACTCAATACATTCGGCAACTACAAACAACAATGCTTCATGATTGTCAACAGTTCATTAAATCCACAAAGCTCATTGCCCTGCAAGAAAATAACATGTTTTGGCAACAATCTACTGAGAAAAGACAGGAACACAATCCCTTCAGCCCCACTAATATTGAGACAACAATCTCCCGGGTACCTAGCTACATCAAATGTGTTCAGCAATGTGCCGAAAGATGGATAGGTTATCAGTTTCATTTTCCTATTCCGTGGATGCCAACAAGGAAATATCAAGTTCATCATAAGCTTCCCAAGAAGGCTGAAACAACAACTTGACAAAGGCTACAACACATTCAAGGATTCAGAGCTCCAACAGACAACACTTTCCACAGCTACTGCTTAAGTAACTTGCATGCTCAGAGTCGGTATTCAGATTCTGATTCAGATTGAAGTTTCCTGAGGACATGCAACCTTTTAAGTTGGGGGGGATGTTAGGACCCTATAATGTACCTTTTTTCTCACACTTTTTGCTACTATTACATCCTTTTTCCACTCACATTTAAACTTACATTATCACCTTACCCTATCTTTCCAAAGGTATATACCGTCTCTTCTCTTTACTATATGTTTAATTTGTTTTGCATATAATTTTACATTACTCTCATACTTAACCATTGATCAGAAATATATAAGTGCTGAAATAGTTCAAACTGCAGATTATCATTGTTGTTTGAAGGCCCGTTGCTGAAACAGTCAAAAGCACGCACCCCGTGGCTGAAACAGTCTGTGGTCTACGATGCTAAAACAACAATTCACACAGAAGAAGCTTCTTACACTCTCTGTGGTATACGATGTTGAAACAACAATTCACATAAAAGAAGAAGTTGTTACACTGACCACAACAACCACACCTTGAGCCAGAATTAACCATCGCTGCTGCTTGAGACCACGTTGCTGAAACATTCAGAACGCAAATCCTGTTGCTGAAGCAGCCCGCGATTTGCGATGCTGAAATAGTAGACGACAACAGTAACAAGAAGATAAATAAAGAAGCTGTTACACCAGCCGTAACAGCTACACCCAACTATTTTAATAGCATTATGTTACGGGAGACCATGATATCCTATTCCAGTATACAGATCAGATCTGACTAAGAATAGGATTCATATGTGCACATGTAATTTGATGATCAAATTGTATCGAGGGGATTCTCCTCTTTAAATAAGAGGAAATCATCATTAGAAAGGGACTTTTTTGGCTAAGAAAGGAATTACAGAGAAGGACGTGTTTACTTCATACATTGTAACATGATACAGTTGATAGATGAATAAAAGATTGTTCTGAGCATTTCTTTCTAGTTCCTTTCATTTCTAGGGAATCTTGTGAGAAGGGAGGGCCCACCTTCTTCACAAGATTCACCCATTAGCTATGTAGTGTGTTAGTGTTATTTCTGTTCATGCCTTGATTAAATTCTGTTTTGTTGAAACTCTACTTTACTGAACTCTGTTTTTCTGAAACTTTGCTTTATTGATTGTTACATTGTTTTCATATAATTCATGCTTGGGTAAATATTAATCATTCTAGTTAGCAATCCTGTTTGGTGAATTTATGAAAGTGTGATAATCAGGGACAGGTGCTGAAGATTCCTGCTTAGGGAATAGGGTCTTGTTCTCTGTTAAGAGATAGTTAGCCTTCAGTGTGTGTCAATCATTTCGATTAATAACGAGTTCATGAAAGTGTGATGATCGGAAACAGGTGCTGAAGATTCCTGCTCGGGGAATAGGGTCTTGTTCTCTGTTACAGAATAGTTGGACTTTCCTTTTCTAGTATCCTGAAAGATTTCTTTCCTAGGTTGTTATTTCTTAATGTAATCTAGGATTCTTCGGACAATTATTTCTTTAAACTTTTAACTCTTCAATAGGTAGGTTGTTTTTCTGTAGTTCAAAGTAGAACTTCAGTTTGTTCAAGGCAAGGAGTGATTAATGTATTTTTACTACAACTCTAGATTGCTTTTGAGATTGAGCATATACAGTGTGTGATTACCTTTGAAATAAACAGACTTACCTGGGTTGACAATTTATGTAGCACTTGATTGTTTAGTTAAATAAGCAATTACAGTGACCAACACTTAACATGCTTCTCAGTAGATCATGTATGTACTCCAAAGACCAATCATCTTGAAGAGGATAATCTGCATAACATGGTAGAGGAGGACATTCAGTGTGACCTAAACAAATAAGAGAAACAAGGATATAATGATCCTATTGAAATATGGTTTCAATTAGTTATTAGGTCACACCACTCTTATATTTTTCATTATTGCTTGATCTCATCATCAAAGCAACTGGTCCTTCATACTCTGGTATGCATTAAAATTTATCTTTTAAACCCAAGTATGGATATATTTCTAACCATGTTACACACATGGCTTCACTGGAAGTATTCCTATACTTGAAGGACATTTTCTTTTGTTCAATTAGAGTAGGATAGGTAAATAAATAAATAAATGTTGCACATAAGTACAATGCAACCTATCTTTCATACTTTTCATAAATGGGAATGTCAAAACCTAATAAAGCAATTAGTTTAAGATCTTTTGTTCCTATAGTAGATTTATTTTTAAAAGTTATGATGATTTTGTTTGGAATCTTATGAGAAGGGAATCTCTTCATCCTCCGAATGCACACATAATACTGGAAGGGTTTCAAAAGCAGAAAAGACATCCTTGTCAATGGAAGATAACACTTAAGGGAGTGCTTCATGACCTATTTCTTCAAAATTCTTCTTTTTCCTTAAAGTTGTTAAAAATGATGTATTCATGCTTTATATTTACCTATCTATTTTAAGACCGCTATTTCACAAGGATGATCGATTAAGTGATCTTTTAATAGCAGTTGAAATTGAATGTTAAGTCCAAACTATTTTATTCATAGCTAATAATTCAACTTTTAACATTTTCCCTAAAGTTTTTGTTTTTAAGCATGAATAAAAATCCAGTTTTAATTAGTTCTATTGGTTTGTTTTTAGCAGGTGTTCACAACTCTCCGAGCAACCATTTTTTTAGCATCTGACATTGTTTGCATGAGGCCATGCAAAACCTTAGGCATGGGGGAGTGGTTGCTGAAACCTTCATATTATTTTGCAACTTACTTCGGCGAGACCAAATCAACATGTTCAGTGTTGGTATTTGATATTCATTTCTAGAATTCTGGTACCATTCTATTCCGGTACTGCATAATTGCGTTCATTTGGTACTACAAACAATGTTTAACTCTTCATTCATCTGGTACTGTGGGAGGAGGTCTGCGCTATTCTGGTACTAATGGCCATTTCTGTGCTCATTCGATACCAAAGGAGAAAGTCTGCGTTCATACGGTACTGAGCAACATTCCTGTGCTCATCCGGTACTGTGCTCATCTGGTACTGATGGTCACCTGTGTGCTCATCTGGTACCAAAGGAGGAGGTCCGCACTATTCCGGTACTGAACCACAACTCTGTGCTATTCCGGTACTGAAGCACAACCCTATGTCCATTCGGTACTTAGGTGATCTGGTATTGGTAATGCGGTGTTGGTAGCTCTTATCTTATATTCAAATTTTTTGCTGCTCGATTTAAATGATTCAAGTAATAGGACGTATAAACTTAACATTTTTCGTTTTACTAAAAAAATTAGACTAATTATGCAATAAACACATGGTTACTCTCAATTATTGCACGCTCCCTACCATGAAATTTTGCAAGCCCTCGTATATATATCTCCTCGTATATTATCACTGAATTCCTTGGTGAAGTGGTTGTCATCATGAATGAGAAAAAATCATCCATCATGTCACTCTGTTCCAATACTATCTATTCCTGTACTGCAGAAACCTACTCCATTACTTATCTGGTATTGATGGCAAAGTGATATGATCTTTGTCATGTGCTTAACATTGTTTTCACTTCAGGTAATTAGAGGTATGGGCTAATATCTTCATTTTCTTTCTATCAAGGATCATTTAAGTCTTGTGTTGAATTGTTTTTACTCTCATGTACATCTTCCTCCTACATTTATACACTCAACCCTAAATGAATCATCCTTGCTATCCTTTAAGAATATATTTTCACATTTAGCTCTATATGATAATGGGTGCACTTGTCTTATTACCTCATCATTTTGAAGAAGTGATTGCTAATTGAATTATCCATTGAAAAGTGGTGACACCATTATGTCTAATACTAACTTAGTTGATTCAAACAAGTTTTTATCCAAGTTTATCTTTGAAGGTATTGATGAAAACCTCATGTGGTGGACCGCCCTTGCAAAACCACAATGAACTTTCATGAGAACCCTAATATGATTAACTAGACGGACCTCTTAGTCATTATCCAAGACGTTACATTATACATTGAATAGCCGAGATTTAAGTTGAATGTGGATGATATCACCCTTGGGATAATTGCAAACAATTAATTATGTGCCTAATAACTCTAAAACACTTTCGTACCACCTACCTTCCTTATACTCTAAAATTATCAATGAGAAGTATACATAATTCTAAATATTTTGAGTAATATAATAAAAAAGGAAGTATCAGGAAGTACAAGCAAACCCGATGGGGTACTGAACAGGCCTGCTGGCAGCGGGGCCATGCTGGATAAAGGGAGTTGAAAAACATAAAGTGACTATTCCGGTACTGAAGCACAACCCTGCGTCCATCCGGTACTCAGGTGATTCGGTACTGGTAATGAGGTGTTGGTAGCTCTTATTCTATACTCAAAGTTTTTTCTGCTCGATTTAAATGCTTCAAGTAATAGGACGTATAAACTCAACAATTTTCTTTTTACTAAAAGAAATTAGACTACTTATGCAATAAACATATGGTTACTCTCAATTATTGCATGCTCCCTACCATGAAATTTTGCAAGCCCTTGTATATATATCTCCTCATATATTATCACTAAATTCCTTGGTGAAGTGGTTGTCGTCATGAATGAGAAAAAATCATCCATCATGTCACTCTGTTCCAATACTATCTGTTCCGGTACTGCAAAAACCTACTCCATTACTTATCTGGTACTGATGCCAAAGTGATATGATATTTGTCATGTGCTTAACATTATTTTCACTTCAGGTAATTAGAGGTATGGGCTAATATCTTCATGTTCTTTCTATCAAGGATCATTTAAGTCTTTTGTTGAATTGTTTTTACTCTCATGTACATCTTCCTCCTATAGTTCTACACTCAACCCTAAATGAATCATCCTTGCTATCCTTTAAGAAGATATTTTCACATTTATCTCTATATGATAATGGGTGCACTTGTTTTATTATCTCATCATTTTGAAGAAGTGATTGCTAATTGAAATATCCATTGAAAAGTGGTGACACCATTATGTCTAATACTAACCTAGTTGATTCAAACAAGTTTTTATCTAAGTTTATCTTTACAAGTTTTTCTTTGAAGGTATTGATGAAAACCTCATGTGGTGGACTGCCCTTGCAAAGCCGCAATGAACTTTCATGAGAACCCTAATAGGATTAACTAGAGGGACCTCTTAGTCATTATCCAAGACACTACATTATACATTGAATAACCGAGATTTAAGTTGAATGTGGATGATGTCACCCTTGGGATAATTGCAAACAATTAATTATGTGCCTAATAACTCTAAAACACTCTCATACCACTTGCCTTCCTTATACTCTAAAACTGTCAATGAGTAGTATACATAATTCTAAATATTTTGAGTAATATAATAAAAACAAAATATCAGGAAGTACAAGTAAACCCACTGGGGTATTGAACAGGCCTGCTGGCAGCGGGGCCATGCTTGTATGGTACTAAGGTAAACCCACTGGGGTACTGAACAAGCCTGCTGGTAGTGGGGCTATGCCGGATAAAGGGAGTTGAAAAACATAAAGTGGCACACTTAAAACTGAATATAAACCCTTGGGTATCGTTCTGAAGCAATCATTATCAAATCAAGGCTAGGAGATGACCTTTAAATCTCTCGGATGATTTTCTTATTAACCTTCAAGTATCCACTTTAGAGTTCTATGTTTAAAATAAATAGGTTTGCATGAGAGGTGGGACCCTCATTATATGTAATTCACATTACCTAAACAAGAAAAACTTCATCTCTACAAACTTGGATAAGAAACAAGTTGATCATCTTGGGATGTATTCTTTTATGTGTTCCTCTCTTCAAATGATATCTAAATTAAGCTTATATCACTTTTCTTTTAAAGGTAATCTAGCCAAGGGGGCCTATTAGTCAAAGTCATTATGAAAAATCTTGGCCACTATCCTATAATCATATTAGAGTTGCATCCATCCCTTTATCCTAACTTTGATCGAAAACAAATTGGATAAGATTAACTTTAGGGAATGCTTGATTGAGTGAGAAGTATCATCGATTATGAAACTTTGAAGATCATTGTTGCATGAGGACATGCAGTGCCTTAAGCATGGGGGAATGTTGAGTCTCAGTATTGACACTTCTATTACTCTATATTATCTATGTCTGAGTCAATTTTACCTATGATATGTGTATCTAATTGACTGTTTTCTTCCATAAATACAATTAATGACCTTGATCATGTGCATAGAGAGGTAACTTATGGTTAAGGCATGATTTTTTTAATTGTATTGAGTTAATTCGATTAAATTCTTGATTATGTATGATCCTTATCACTTTGACTCTTAAGCAACATGATCCGGTACTCAGTCTATTCCGGTACCAGCCTGTGCTAATCCGGTACTAGACATAATTCAAAATTTTGGAAAGCTTCTAGAGGAAAATCGGATACATGGGTTTTGTCCAAAATGATGTTTTCATGTGGACACATGTGACATAATTCACCCATATCGCACGTATGGACCTCCAACACAAGGGGAATGATTCTGCCAAAATTAACAACAAAACTCAAATTGCCAACTTGTGCCTCGATTTCCTTGCACATGGGAGCATATATTTCAAAACATAAAAATGGGGTTTTAGGATTATCATCCAACTGCAGAACCCATAAAATATTTTCAACATTTCAAATTGGTTGGAAAGATATGGGTGGATCCATAACTCGAATCTGCGTAAATTGCAATAAAACCCAGATTTTTGAGGATTTTATCTAAAATTGTAAATTTGAAATCTGAGCATTGGGATTCGGTCCCATAAACTTCTCAATGATTATTCATGTATAAATAAGCCTCATATGTCTATGATAAAGAGCCATTAGTTTCATGAATGTTTTGTAAAGGAGAGATTTATTCTTGTGAGAAAGCTTTGAGTTGCTAGCCATGTAAAAACATAGTTTTTGATCTCAATGAAGAATTGATTATTGCTGAAGCATTAGACACCATCTCCATTTGATCTGAGTCTTTTTAGTAGCACTAACCTCCAGGGAAGGGCCCCTCATAGTGGTAAGTGTTTCTGTATTTTATTTTATTTGTATATTAGCATTACATTTAGTTTCTTTTCTTCTTGCATTATTGTTTAGTTTGAAAGTCATATATTGTGTGTTTGCATTCTGCAATTAATTTGTATTTTGCAAATCGATTCTTAATAGATAAAACTCAAATCAACACCCTCTCACTCAAGGCATTGGTACATTTCATTTGATTGAGGAGAAAGTTAGAGTTTAGATCTCATTTCCTTTTACCTAGTTTTTATCCATTTGATTATCTTTTTAATCACTACTGGAATCCATTGAAGGATAGGAAACTCAAGTAAGCTACTCATGATTAATCACACAAACATTACCCTGAGTGCATGAAAGACTGCGATCTAAGCCTTTATAGCACTAAGTTATTCCTGTGTCTCAGTGATGAATCCTTAGTGTTAGTTTTCTGCAGTGTGGGTTTGAAGATTGTTTTGTCGGCTTTAGATTAGGCTAGACTAGGCTCTGATCCTGCATTTCCTGCGCCCGCACCTTGAAGCTTACGAGCCCCAGTTGATAATGAAATGTGGGAATTAATAGTGCATATATTTATCCCCAACCTTTTGGCACCACTGTCGGAGAGGTGCTAAAGGGATTAGAGCATAGGTAGGTTGCTTTTATTTCTCCAAAGCCTTGATTGTTCCTTTCATGCAAGTGTGTTTATTTTCATGCAAGTGTGGTGTGGTTTTAAGGATGACATAAGGGCTGAGAAAAGATGGTGAGATGTGAGGGAAGAGCCCATGCATCCACTTTAGTGGGGTTACTCCAAAATTAGGTTGTCCTCTTCCTTTTAGTAGTTAGAATTTGTGTTTTATGAGCATTAGCCATTTTTTATATATATGAGAAGAGAAGTTAACTTGTGTGAACAGATAACTTGGTGAAAACAGGATCCTAGTAGCACGGTGGCGCTTCAAGTATATAATTGGTTTTCTTACATTTTCTTTTAGTTTTCTTCTTTTATTTCCTTAGGATTTAAAAAATAATAATTTGGGCACTGTAAGAACCCCCCCCCCCCCTCT
>ML788746.1:97475-111400 GCA_009831015.1 Picea engelmannii | reverse complement strand
CACCACTCTTATATTTTTCATTATTGCTTGATCTCATCATCAAAGCAACTGGTCCTTCATACTCCGGTATGCATTAAAATTTATCTTTTAAACTCGAGTATGGATATATTTCTAACCCTGTTACGCACATGGCTTCACTGGAAGTGTTTCTATACTTGAAGGACATTTTGTTTTGTTCAATTAGAGTAGGATAGGTAAATAAATAAATAAATGTTGCACATAAGTACAATGCAACCTATCTTTCATACTTTTCATAAATGGGAATGTCAAAATCTAATAAAGCAATCAGTTTAAGATCTTTTGTTCCTATAGTAGATTTATTTTTAAAAGTTATGGTGATTTTGTTTGGAATATTATGAGAAGGGAATCTCTTCATCCTCCGAATGCACACATAATACTGGAAGGGTTTCAAAAGTGGAAAATGCATCCTTGTCAATGGAAGATAACACTTAAGGGAGTGCTTCATGACCTATTTCTTCAAAATTCTTCTTTTTCCTTAAAGTTTTTAAAAATGATGCATTCATGCTTTATATTTACCTATCTATTTTAAGACTGCTATTTCACAAAGATGATCGACTAAGTGATCTTTTAATAACAGTTGACACTGAATGTTAAGTCCAAACTATTTTATTCATAGCTAATAATTCAACTTTTGACATTTTCCCTAAAGTTTTTGTTTTTAAGCATGAATAAAAATCCAGTTTTAATTAGTTCTATTGGTTTGTTTTTAGCAGGTGTTCACAACTCTCCGAGAAACCATTTTTTTAGCATCTCACATTGTTTGCATGAGGCCATGCAAAACCTTAGGCATGGAGGAGTGGTTTCTAAAACCTTCAGATTATTTTTCAACTTCCGTCGGCGAGACCAAATCAACATGTTCAGTGCTGGGATTTGATATTCATTTCTAGAATTATAGTACCATTCTATTCCGGTACTGTAGAATTGTGTTCATCTAGTACTGCAAACAATGTTTAACTCTGCATTCATCCAGTACTTTGGGAGGAGGTTTGTGCTATTCCGGTACTAATGGTCATTTCTGTGTACTCATACGGTAATGAGCAACATTCCTGTGCTCATCCGGTACTGTGCTCATCTGGTACTGATGGTCGCCTGTGTGCTCATCTGGTACCAAAGGAGGAGGTCTGCACTATTATGGTACTGAACCACAACTCTGCACTATTCCGATACTGAAGCACAACCCTGAATCCATCTAGTACTCAGGTGATCCAGTGTTGGTAATGAGGTGTTGGTAGCTCTTATCCTACACTCAAAGTTTTTGCTGCTCGATTTAAATGCTTCAAGTAATAGGACATATAAACTCAAAATTTTTCATTTTACTAATAGAAATTAGACTAATTATGCAATAAACATATGGTTACTCTCAATTATTGCACGCTCCCTACCATGAAATTTTGCAAGCCCTTGTATATATATCTCCTCATATATTATCACTGAATTCCTTGGTGAAGTGGTTGTCGTCATGAATGAGCAAAAGCCATCCATCATGTCACTCTATTCCAATATTATCTGTTCTGGTACTGCATAAACCTACTCCATTACTTATCTGGTACTGATGCCAAAGTGATATGATCTTTGTCATGTGCTTAACATTGTTTTCACTTCAAGTATTTATAGGTATGAGCTAATATCTTCATGTTCTTTCTATCAAGGATCATTTAAGTCTTGTGTTGAATTGTTTTTACTCTCATGTACATCTTCCTCCTACATTTCTACACTCAACCCTAAATGAATCATCCTTGCTATCATTTAAGAATATATTTTCACATTTAGCTCTATATGATAATGGGTGCACTTGTCTTATTACCTCATCTTTTTGAAAAAGTGATTGCTAATTGAAATATCCATTGAAAAGTGGTGACACCATTATGTCTAATACTAACCTAGTTGATTCAAACAAGTTTTTATCCAATTTTATCTTTACAAGTTTTTCTTTGAAGGTATTGATGAAAACCTCATGTGGTGGACTGCCCTTGCAAAACCGCAATGAACTTTCATGAGAACCCTAATAGGATTAACTAGAGGGACCTCTTAGTCATTATCCAAGACATTACATTATACATTGAATAGCTGAGATTTAAGTTGAATTTGGATGATGTCACCCTTGGGATAATTGCAAACAATTAATTATGTGCCTAATAACCCTAAAAAACTCTTGTACCACCTTCCTTCCTTATACTCTAAAACTATCAACGAGCAGTATACATAATTCTAAATATTTTGAGTAATATAATAAAAAGTAAGTATCAAGAAGTACAAGTAAACCCGCCGGGGTACTGAATAGGCTTGCTGGCATTGGGGCCATGCTTGTATAGTACTAAGGTAAACTCATCGGGGTATTGAATAGGCTTGCTGGCAGTGGGGCTATGCTGGATAAAGGGAGTTGAAAAACATAAATTGGTTATTCCGGTACTGAAGCACAACCATGCGTCCATTCGGTACTCAGGTGATTCGGTACTAGTAATGAGGTGTTGGTAGCTCTTATACTATACTTAAATTTTTTGTTGCTCGATTTAAATGCTTCAAGTATTAGGACGTATAAACTCAACATTTTTCATTGTACTAAAATAAATTAGACTAATTATGCAATAAACATATGGTTACTCTCAATTATTGCATTCTCCCTACCATGAAATTTGGCAAGCCCACGTATATATATCTCCTCGTATATTATCACTGAATCCCTTGGTGAAGTGGTTGTCGTCATGAATGAGCAAAAATCATCCATCATGTCACTCTGTTCCAATACTATCTGTTCCGGTACTACAGAAACCTACTCCATTACTTATCTGGTACTGATGCCAAAGTGATATATTCTTTGTCATGTGCTTAACATTGTTTTCACTTCAGGTAATTAGAGGTATGGGCTAATATCTTCATATTATTTCTATCAAGGATCATTTAAGTCTTGTGTTGAATTGTTTTTACTCTCATGTACATMTTCCTCCTACATTTATACACTCAACCCTAAATGAATCATCCTTGCTATCCTTTAAGAAGATATTTTCACATTTAKCTCTATATGATAAYGGGTGCACTTGTCTTRTTACCTCATCATTTTGAAGAAGTGATTGCTAATTGAAATATCCATTGAAAAGTGGTGACACCATTATGTCTAATACTAACCTAGTTGATTCAAACAAGTTTTTATCCAAGTTTATCTTTACAAGTTTTTCTTTGAAGGTATTGATGAAAACCTCATGTGGTGGACTGTCCTTGCAAAACTGCAATGAATTTTCATGAGAACCCTAATAGGATTAACTAGAGGGACCTCTTAGTCATTATTCGAGATGTTACATTATACATTGAATAGTTGAGATTTAAGTTGAATGTTGATGATTTCATCCTTAGGATAATTGCAAACAATTAATTATGTGCCTAATAATTCTAAAACACTCTCGTACCACCTGCCTTCCTTATACTCTAAAACTGTCAATGAGCAGTATACATAATTCTAAATATTTTGAGTAATATAATAAAAAGGAAGTATCAGGAAGTACAAGTAAACCTATCAGGGTACTGAACAAGCCTGTTGGTAGCAGGGCCATGCTTATATGGTACTAAGGTAAACCCGTCGGGGTACTGAACAGGCCTGCTAGCAGCGGGGCTATGCCAGATAAAGGGAGTTGAAAAACATAAAGTGACACACTTAAAACTGAACATAAACCCTTGGGTATCATTCTGAAGCAATCATTATCAAATCAAGGCTAGGAGATGACCTTTGTATCTCTCGGATGATGTTCTTAATAACCTTCAAGTATCCACTTTAGAGTTCTATCTTTAAAATAAATAGGTTTGCATGAGAAGTGGGACCCTCATTATATCTAATTCACCTTACCTAAACAAGAAAATCTTCATCTCTATAAACTTGGATAAGAAACAAGTTAATCATCCTGGGATGTATTCTTTTATGTGTTCCTGTCTTCAAATGATATCTAAATTAAACTTATATCTCTTTTGTTTTAAAGGTAATCTAGCCAAGGGGGATTATTAGTCAAATTCATTATGAAAACTCTTGGCCACTATCCTATAATCATATTAGAGTCCCATCCATCCCTTTATCCTAACTTTGATCGAAAACAGATTGGATAAGACTTAACTTCAGGGAATGCTTGATCGAGTGAGGAGTATCATCGATTGTGAAACTTTGAAGATCATTATTGCAGGAGGACATGTAATGAATTAAGCATCGGGGAATGTTGAGTCTCAGTATTGACACTTCTATTACCCTATATTATCTATGTTTGAGTCAATTTTACCTATGATATGTGTATCTAATTGACTGTTTCATCCGTAAATACAATTAATGACCTTGATCATGTGCATAGAGAGGTAACTTATGGTTAAGGTATGATTTGTTTATTTTTATTGAGTTAATTCGATTAAATGATTGATTATGTATGATCCTAATCACTTTGACTCTTAAGCGGCATGATTCGGTACTCAGTCTATTACGGTACCAAGGCTTCACCTATTCCGGTACCAGCCTGTGCTAATCTGGTACTAGACATAATTCAAAATTTTGGAAATCTTCTATAGGAAAATCGAGTACATGGGTTTTTTCCAGAATGATTTTTCACGCGGACTCATGGGACATAATTCACCTTAGGGGGAATGATTCTACCAAAATTAGCAACAAAACTCAAACTGCCAACTTGCACCTCGATTTTCATGCACATGGGAGAATATCTTTCAAACAAAAAAAATGGGTTTTTAGTAATATCATCCGGTTACAGAACCCATAAACTGTTTTCAACATTTCGAATTGGTTGGAAAGATATGGGTGGATCCATAACTCAAATATGTCCAAATTGCAATAAAACCCAGATTTTTGAGGATTTTATCTAAAATTGTAAATTTGAAATCTAAGCAATGGGAATTCGGTCCCATCCACTTCTCACTGATTATTCATGTATAAATAATCCTCATATGGCTATGAGAAAGAGCCATTAGTTTCATGAATGTTTTATAAAGGAGAGATTTATTCTTGTGAGAAAGCTTTGAGTTGCTAGCCATGTAAAAACAAAGTTTTTGATCTCAATGAAGAATTGATTGTTGTTGAAGAATTAGACACCATATCCATTTGATATGAGTCTTTTTAGAAGCACTAACCTCTTGGGAAGGCCCCCTCAGAGTGGTAAGTGTTGCTATATTCTATTTTCTTTCTATATTAGCATTACGTTTAGTTTCTTTTCTTCTTGCATTATTGTTTAGTTTGAAAGTCATATATTGTGTGTTTGCATTCTGCAATTAATTTGTATTCTGCAAATTGATTCTTAATAGATAAAACTCAAATCAACACCCTCTCACTCAAGGCATTGGTACATTGCATTTTATTGAGGACAAAGTTAGAGTTTAGATCTCATTTCCTTTTACCTAGTTTTTATCCATTTGATTATCTTTTTAATCACTACTGGAATCCATTGAAGGATAGGAAACTTAAGTAAGTTACTCACGATTAATCACACAAACATCACCCTGAGTGCATGAAAGACTGTGATCTAATCCTTTATAGCATTAAGTTATTCATGTGTCTCAGTGATGAATCCTTAGTGTTAATTTTCTGCAGTGTGGGTTTGAAGATTGTTTTGTCGGCTTTAGATTATGCTAGACTAGGTTCTGATCCTGCGTTTCCTGCGCCTACACCTCGAAGCGTATGAGCCCCAGTTGATAATTAAATGTGTGAATTAATAGTGCATATATTTAGCCCCAACAGTAATGATCTAAAAATCAAAGGTGTGACTCATAGGGGTTTATTTACCTTGTCATGATGAAAAATACATAACTCAAAGACTAGAACAAGGCTAGACATAACTCCACTTATTTAAAAAAAAACCTAAGTTTATGACCACAACCTAAAGACTCAAAACCTATGACCTATAAACCAAACCAAAGTGACTCTTTTTGATCCCTACAATTCTATGTGCTAACATATGGCTCCATAGGGGATGGAGACCTCATTGTGAGGCTGCAAGAACATGCAGTTCCAGTGGCCTTATTCCATTGGGCTATGGAGTGATCGCCTTGTTCCAAACCTGTAAATTGTAATCAACTTATTTGAATTACAAATCCATCTACCTGATAGGATGAAGAACAACTATTGTTGTAGTGCCTTCATTGGGTTATGGTGTCTTATTGCTGATCTACTGCAAAACTTAAATAAAATGCTCGGAAACAAGTTTAAAGCTGCATCAAATGCAACTCTTTAAGAAAAGACACAAAATATGCATCAAATGAAACAGACAGTCTATGAGCAATTTATACTTATAGCTGCAGCTTGCTTGCATGGAAAAATCTCTAATGCAAGAAACTTATGAACAAATAGACTCCATGTATATGGTTGTAGGATCATGAATCACATTGCAAAATTCTGGTTGCATTAGAAGACTAGGATGCTCCTTCATAATCTATGCTCTGCTGACAAGACTGTAATTCTCATGAACTCCTTGAAAAATCCCATAGATATCACATGCTTCAAAGAAATCATGGACAACAAAATATTTTTTTGGCTGCTGATTATCTCCTTGGGCAAGAAACTTATTTGCAGTGTCTTCTTGAAATTTTTGGTCAACATTCTCCGAAGAAAAAATCACTGTAGATTGACCATATGATTTCTCAACCTCCTCTTTACTGCCCTATGAAAAATATTTTCTAAACCTGTCAGATACAAAGTCAATACTGGGAGAATTAATACATGCTGATACATAAATATGCTCCTTTTAACTTGCTTGTTTACTTTCTTCATGTTGGCCATCTATTGATTAAAAAGAGAAAAAAATCACATGTTCCCAGAGCTCCTTCATATCTTCTTGAAAAAATTTTAAAATCATATAATCAAGGTGGTTATCATGAGTCAAGAATGTTAACTGATTTTCTAATTCAACAGTAAGATGATGAGGATAAATTTTTTTCTCTGAAACAGAAATGTCACCACCTACTGCAAAATCTTCCTCATGATAATCATCATTAAAAAATCATCCCTTTTCTCATAATTGGGAAAAGGCTCAGATGCATATGAAAATTCATCTTGCTGGTATGAGTTATAAGCATGTACATTTGCATCTTTAACAATGGAAAATATGATTTAATAATTTCAAGATCAGAAAAAGATTTAAAATTTGAAAATGACGCACAAGCATGCTGAAACAATTGCAAGCTCAGATAAGCTTCATGTCGTCCATATACTGTCTCAGTTTCTTCCCCATCCAAAACATTGTCCAAGATTTGACAAGAGAGTCATGCATATGGCCGAAGATTACTCTCCACTTTCTTTGCATCAACAAACATTTGCTGCAAGGACGGTGACTTTATTTCTCTGAGGTATCATAATAGATTGGGATGTTGTGCCATTGTATACTGTACCATGGAATCAACCTTAGTAGGCCGAATTTCAATAGGCATTTGTTATAAATACTATGAAATCTCCTATTGAATTGAACAATAGTTTCATCATCCTCCCTTATTAAAGCATAAAAATTAGTGAGGTATTGATCAAAGGATTTGTTCTCACCCTAATAATTCATAAAAGCATCATGAAATTTAGTCCATGAACAAATGGAATTATCCTCTATATATCTAAACCACTGTCCAACATCCCCATGTACAGATTGAGAGAAATTACTCATGAATACATCCTCATGAACGATTTGTAATAGCTCAGTGAACTGCTCAAAAGCAATCATGTGTTTCTCGATTTTAACATGATCTCCTCCATTTAATCTAGGAAGGTAATCTAAAAATTTTGGAAGATAGTCATGAAGGAAAAAAGGAAATATCAGGGGTTTATAAACTTTCCCTATAATTCTAGACTGAAATTTAGTGGGCTGAAAGTCAAGTTCAATAGGTTGATTGCAAGTTTCAACAGTGATGGTGGAAGGTGATGGATCAACTTTATCATTTCCAACATGACAAGAATGATCAGTTTCATGATACATGAATATATGTACATCATCATCCTCATGTGTTTTAGCTGAAGAGATGGGATCAAAATTTATAACACAAGAAGAATGTAGAACTTCTTCTTCCAGAGAGGGATATATAACAATAGGATTATGGTCATTCGAATAGATGAAGCAAAGGATAATCCTCTTTACATACAAGGGGAAAGAAAAGAATGGCCATAATCCTAATAAGATGATACATGGTTTTTCCCTTCTGCCTTTTCATCTTTCTGTTAGCAGGATTTTTCCTCCAGTGGAGTCTTTGATTATAGAGTCGACAGGTAGAATATTGTAGTCAAACTTTGTGTCCTGCTCCTATCTACCATCAAGAGCTGGATCTTCTCAATGTCGTTCTCCCAGGGAATATTTCTTCACTTCTGTCCTTGACAATGATGCCAAAAATGTTAGCACTAGAGGTGTTTGGCGCAGGCCCATTTTGTAATAAAGACTAATTTTGGAGAATAAATCACAAGGAAGGAAAAGACAACTGGCAGGAAAAGAATCATGTGCAAGGTAAACACACATGCAGAGGAGGAAATCATGTGAGGCACACATGAAAGAATACCTATCCATGCTAGGTTTGGGGTTTTGGTAAGAGGATGTATTGGATAGTAAGCCAATAACATGTATAAATAGATACCTAGGAGATCTAGTTTAGGGTGGGGGTTGGATGTCATGTTGTTAGTCATTGTTACTATGATGTTCGAAGAATGAATGTCTGTAGAACTTGATTCCATTGTGTAAGATGTTGAGCTAAGGAGAGGGAATTAGGTATATCTTGAGGGTTATATCACAAGATGAGGAGCCTGGTGTGATATAGTCCACCTCGTGGTAGATCTCAAATTGTTTTGATGGAGAGTTGTAATGCACAAGGTGTTGTAGTTTTGGAACATAATAATAAAAGAGCAGAGTAGCCAAATATTTGTGGACGTATCCCAAGAGGGGTGAACCATGGTAGATCATGTGTTATGTGATCAAATGTTATGTATCTCCTTTGTTGTTGATTATTAGATGTTAAAAAAATGTATGAATGACTTAGTTAGATATGATATTTTACATGCATGAGTAAGAATGACAGATTAATCAAGATAAGTTGAATGTTAGATTAAACAAATGAAGATAAGAGAGTTGAATCTTGGATCCCCACTCATTCCCATGCTACAAGCACCTAAGTGTTGCAACCACCCATAATAACTATCTCGGGTGAGACTGGATAGTGCATCCTATGCACTGTGTTTCCTTCTGGTTTACCAGGAGTGACGATAGTTTTAGAGGGGCTTTTATGGAAACCACAGTAAACATGAACCTGGGTTAGCCCCAAAATGGTAGCAAGGACAAATTCTAACCAAAAAATGGTTATGTTGCTAGTTTGAACAAAATGGGATTGAGTGAATGATATCTGTTGAAGAATCGTGAAAAGAATGTCAGATCTGGTGAGAAAACGTTAAAAATAGTGAGAATATAAAAGGGGATGTTGAGATAGTGGAACCCAATGAAGGAAGAGATCGAGAGTTGGTTGAAAAAAAAGGAGCTAGAATTTGCGCAGAAAGATAACATAAATCCGAAGTTAACACCGCACAAATATTTGGACAAGTATGTATTTAGTGACTTGCATGAAGTATCTTTTTGTGATTTCCCACATGTGTTGGAGGAGTGGATATTGAGGTTGAAATACAAACACCCTACAAATCGGATCAGACAGCTAGAGTGGAATTATGTGGATATCATACAGTTACAACAAGTTGACAATAAATTTACGCGCACAATAGATTTCTGGTTAGACAACATTGTTGCAGGATTTATCACAGAATTTGCAGTAGATACTGCAAAGTCTTACAACACAACAGAGAAAGAGTTCCCGAAAGGACCTAGCGATAGGTATATCATATCAATGTATACTTTCATTAATATGTTACCGTATAAAAAAGGTGCAATGACAATGGCCTTATACAACTAAACTTCCTTGTGTGCATGGGGGAAGGGGGGAAGCACTAACAAGAGATAGAGAAATGGAGGAAGAGATGGATAAATGAAATAAGGAGGAGACCTTGGATCCAATCATGATGGAGGAAGACAAAATCAAGTAAATCATGGAAACAACTGGAAGAACGCATAGTGGAGTACCCTACCAATACAAGATGAACAATAAGAAGAGAACCATAGATGTGAGGGAAGGATTGGAAAGTGATGAAGAAGAGGTAGAGTATATTCGGGCTGTGGAGAATATTGAGGAAATATTGCATGCGACATATGAAAGGAAGACAAGAGGTCCAAGAGAAGAAACCAGAGGCATAACTCCTATCCATATCAGTGTTAGTGTGGAACCCATAAACCCATGTGTGACTAATACACCAGAAAGAACACCACCATTTAGACAACCAAATTTCAGTGGAAGAAACACAATAGGAAGTACATCTACACAGGGAGAAAAAACTAGGGTAGCTAGTTTAGGAAGAATTAATCAAGGATCTACACTATGTGGAGGTAGTATTTCAACATTCAGGATGGCAGGACATGATCCCACCATCAGGTTATCAGAATTCAAGGGAGAGGCATCAGAGGATCCTGAGAATAACTTGTTCATTTGCAAAAATATCTGGGAAGTAAAGTAGATCATAGATGAGGATACAGAATGTGTGCAGTTATCCATCACACTAAGAGACTGCACACTGGATTGGTACATGAACTTAGTTGCAAACAATCCACTAGGATCAACCAGAACGATTGGGGATATAAAGAAGTTATTGATAAATGAATTCCAGAAGCCTAGCTTAGAGGATCAATACATGAATGAGATGATAGAAATTAGACAGAAACTAGGAATCTTTCTGGAATATTGACAAAAGATTCAAATGATTGAAGGTAAAATTGAAGTATGTCATGACAGATATGCAACATAGACACCAGTTTGTGAATTCACTACTACCACACTTGAAATCCCCTTTGATACAACAAAAGTTTCAAACTTGGGTAGAGGCTCTGCAGGTAGCCTTGCAACTAGAAGAGAAACAATACCAGAAGACATATCCAACAATAGAGGAGTTGAAGGAGGACCTAAAGAATTTAACTTTTCAACTGAACCAGAACATGAGTAAGGAAAAAAGAGAAGTTGTTTGGCGTACCACATGTAGGACAGAAGGACACCACAAGAACGAATGCCCAACATTCATGCAGTGCATGGAATTAGGAAAACCAAACCCTTTTCCATCAGGAGGACTATGGTGTGAGATCTGTAAGACATAGGGGCATGATCCATATCATTTTCCAATGATGTATAAATACCAGATAGTTCCTAAGAGATCATATTGCAACTTTTGCAAGTCAGTTGGCCATGATGACAAACATTGTAGGACAATGGATCTTATGAGGGAAAGAACATTAGACACCTATAGGGTGCAGGCAAAGATGATGATAGGGTAATATGCACCACAGTTTAAACAAGTACCAACCTGATCAGGGGATCAAATTTTGCTCAAAAATTCAAAGTGCTCAGAATCGCTTCAAATCGGACGAGAGCGTAGACCTCATCATTGCGAACCCAACAAAACTTGTTTCGTCTCAAACAGACATCAGGAGCGAGAGATATTGCAATCTGTTCATAAAGTCAAACAGACAAAAAAAATGATGTTGACTGTATAATCCGTACAGGCTGACGTGGCAGAGCCGTATGATTGTACATGTGGTGACGTGGAATATTCTAGTTGGTATACGTTGGATGAATCCCGTGTCGACATGTGGCAGTCTTCTAGTCAATGGTAAGGTGCCACGTGGCCCAGTCATGGGCTGCCACGTGGCACCCCTTTATTGGTTTATGGGTTGTTATGTAAAATTATTGGAGTCCATGGGGTTCGACTCCCAGACCTCCCCCACCACTTAGCGCCTTTGCAACGACCGTCCGACCAATGGACCACTGGATGTGCCTTGTAATGTATACACGTTTATATTTATTTGAATTCAATGTATGTGATCGTTGGTGTGGGGTCGGGCCGGGGCTTAGCCCCGGCCCACGGTCATTTGATTTTTGTATATGCCCATACCATATATATGTAAGTTTTAAACCTGCGAAGTAAAGCAATGCATATATATTCTTAAGCAATACAGAAATTAATCAATGGCTCATACACAGAATACACAGAGATCTTTACCGGAAACCCTCAACCGGGAAAACCTTTCTTTTTCATTACATCGAATTTCACCATTCTCCATACAATATATACAATGTTTTTAGGTATTCCGTAGATACCAAAACCCTAATCCCTTAATCCGGGATGAATTTACAAATCAGCTAAAAATAGCAAAATCTGCTAAAAATAGCAAAAAACCGCCAAAAAAATTTTCGGGGCGTTGCCCCGAACGCTCCACGTAACTAGGGGGGGGCATACTTTCCCCCCCTTGGGACCCCCCTAGGAAAGCGCCCGACGCACACGGCAGAGCCCTAGGTGAAGGGATCGTCAGACGCAGTCGTCGTATCTGACGCACCCACACACACACACATGCAAAGAATATAACACATACCCAACAATATACTATGCACCTAACGGTTGGCATGGGGTTTCAATACATAGCCCCTGGTCTTGTTGATACATGTGACCATAACCAGAGCGCGGGGGGGAGTTTAAAACAATTGTAACCAATAAGCCCTTTTTGCCAATACGCATGGTCCTATGACCCATGTGCCCAGGTGCTAGGCAGTTAGGGGATGGCTCACCCATAATCGCCCTACAGTTTGCATCGTTGGAACGGTTGCGCCCGATGCTGGGTTTGCATGCTATTTATTGCGTGTGTGCCAGGTTCATTCAAGAAGGGTGCAATTTGTAGATGCAGAGACAACAAGCTTGAAGGGGAAGACTTCCAGGAGGCCTAACTTCTTTGTTTTTCGACCGATTGAGGTGCCAAAAGAGCCCAGACAGGGGTTTTTGGACGCTCTGAAGCCATTGGAGCAGTTGGTTTGTCAGTTTGAGCATTGTAAGACATGTTTTTAGCACTTTTAGAAATTAATAATAAATGATCCATTGGAAGCTGGACCTGGAGATGTAGCCCAAGAGAGGGGTGAACTCCTTTATCAATTGTTGTGTTTATGTGCTTATGTTAATTGATTATGCTGTTGTCTATGTGTATTTTGCATAAGTAATCCCTTAATTTATGTGTTGCAAAATTGATCCATTTGCTTTAAACACATAACATTTACATTGCAATAATTTCAAGTATTTCAAGTCTTCTTCATTTTTAGATCAAGTTGGTATCAGAGCACTGGTTTTTGAAGAATTGATTGTTTGCAAGTTTTGATTCTGATGCTCACAAGGTTGAAACTCACAAGAGGAGAAGGTCAATTTGTGGAGCCAAGTTCTCATCCGACAAGGAGGAAGCATATACCATCACCGCAAGTTTCAGGGAGACATTCACAAGCATGTCTCATGCAGAAAGTCATGAAAGTATTCCTGCCGAAGATGAAGATCTCAGAAAGGCTGTCATGGAGATGAGAGAGATGATGAAGATCTTGATGGAAAGGAACATATTGTCGCAGGGTGAAGGCTCCAACCCTTCAAGGCATAAGGGAAGTAGTGGTGAAAAAACTCCAGATGGAAATGGAGGGAATGGTGCTTCTCCACCACCCTCTCCTCCATCATCTTCTTCTTCTTCTTCTTCTACCAGTTCGAGACCTCTTCCGAATTCTCCAAAGGGGCATGGTAAAACTCCTTCGCAAATTCCTTCATTAAATCTTTATATAAAATTTGAATTGCCAATATACAATGGAGAAGTTAATGCTGAGAAGTTAGATAATTGGATACGTCAAATTGAAGTATATTGTAGAATACAAAAAATCCAAGATGATGAAACCAAAATTCAGCTTGCTTCGTTAAGATTGGATAGTGCAACACTTATTTGGTGGGAATCCAAGACTCAGGAGGATATGAAAAAGCATGGTAAAATTTTGCTTTCTTGGAATGATTTCATTATCGCAATTAA